>SNQJ01S0020196.1:70767-94736 GCA_010110895.2 Picea sitchensis | reverse complement strand
CTGTCACCTTACTTTATCATTTCTTGATTTTGTCACTTTTCTTTATTATTTAAATAATCCACCTTGACTTTGTCACTTTACTTTATCATTTAAATAATGATTTCTTCTTTTAGGTCACTTTGACTTCTTTGACCTTGAGGGCTTCAAGCCGTCATGTGGGGGTCCTTCATTTTCGTAAGGCCATAATTCTCAAACCATGAGGAGTTATGTGGCATTCCACATACCACCAGAAATGTCATGACAAGCACTATCCATCTAGGATAGTTTCACCAACAATTTCCTTGATCTTCATCTCACTATTCCACATACAATCATGGGTCATCCAACCATTCTTCTAGGATAACTCAATCCGCAAAGCGTCTTCTCGTGAGGGCTTTCACCATAAGGGGACCACTTTGGAGTTCATCCATTTTTGCACCTTATCAATCATGGTAAGACAATAATGAGTCATCTATACATTTTTCCAACAATGTATCATATACCAATGAAACCACATCGATTCATCTTCATCATGTATCAATGACAACTCATTGATCCATCTTCATCATATCAATGAAAACTCATTTATCTATCTTCATCTATGCATTATCATGATGGACAATACATATTATATTACATCAATCATCAATCAATCAATCCTTTGACATCAATCAATCAAACCATTGGCATCAATGACAACATGATTCAACATAGTACTCATTGGTGGTGTTATGGGATTAGACTTCGATGTCTGGGGCTTGTACCTGGTAGGAGTTGTAAAGGGAGTTTAGGTCATCCTTTCGGGATGCCCCAGGTATGTGAGTACCATAATAGATGCCTACTTGGGAAGATGAAGTCTCAAGCCTTGGGGATTCATTAGACTGGTAGGATTTAAGCCTGGCCCCAAAATTGGAGAAGAAAAGCTAGAGAGTACTCGCATTTCCTCGATGTTGTGATGTGGAATTTCTATGCATGTTGTGGTCACTTGGGTGGCTCTTATACTAGTTACAATAGAGGGTGGTGTGGAAGATATGGGGAGAAAATAAAAACCTATAAGTAACATAATTAACATTAACTTCAGGATGAAGTTCCATGAAGGGGGGAACATGTAATTCCCTATATTATTAAATAATAATAATAAATGGTATAAAAAAGAGAAAAAAAATATTAAATAAAGTAAAATATTAAAATAAATAAATAAAAGCAAGTAAAGATAAATTTATGGAAAACACAATCAAGAAAAGTTAAGACAAAAAATGGAATTGGATGTTGATAAGTGGATTCTATGCATGGAACTTCTTGCATAGATGGGTAAGAAGAATTGTATATAATGAAGGTAGAGAAGGAAGTGGGGGATATTGTTTTGGTGCAATTGACGAAAAGGCTTGGAAGCTGGCATGTTAGTTGGTTGGGAGGAGAGTCAACCCCCACACTATGTTGTGGCATGCTAGATTAAATATTGGAGCGCAATGGTTTGAAATTTGTAGTGTTGTAAAGAAGTTGATTTCCTCGACTCTTAGGTAAGTTTATTATTCGACAACACAAGTATTCCAAAACATGATGAACACCTTCAATTACCACTCACACAACTAGATCAAAGATCAACATGTCGATGTTTTTTTATGGTAAAAACCCTATGAGTAAACATCCATAGCCCCAACTAATGCAACCACTTGAGACAATTTATTAATGAAAAAGAAAAAATATTATAGAGAGTTTCTCATAATCGATCATCAACAAATGACCCTCCCAGTTATTTAAATAGAGATCATGGTCCAATCAGGTGGTAATCCATGGATCAATGTAGTTGTTGAGATCAAGGAGAATATGATTCGTCGGATCACTCTACGTCGAGAATATATTGTGAAGATCGGATTACAAATACAAACTAATGCATACGAAAGAAACAAACTTTAACCTAATGACACGTTAGACCAAGTTGATCTTAACTAACTCCTAAATTTCTAAATATCCTAACATCCCCCCTTAAGAAAAACTTGGGATAAGATTGAAGGATTTAAAAAGGTGACATAATACGAGAAGGAAGGAGGCATTATATCCTATCCACCCTTAATGACAACTTCATGAACTCTTAACAGAGATTAAAGTTTGGAAAATTTTGCTTATGTTAGAGACTTTGTGAATATGTCCACAACTTCATCTTCGATAAGGAAAAAGAGAACTTCAATAACTCGATCATGAATGAGTTTTCTTATGAAGTGCATGTGTATCTTGATGTGTTTGTTGCACTGATGTTGAACTGGATATTTGGAGAGCTTGATGACACTTTGATTTTTGCACCATAGGGTGGTCGAATGCTTCTATTGGAATCCAAAATCTAAGGGGATCTATCGAAGCCATAAGGATTCTTGACTTGCATTAACTAGTGCTTGGTACTTTTATTCTGCTAAATAAAGAGAAATAGCATGTCGTTTCATACAAGACCAAGTGAAAAGTCCTAAAATAAGGATGAAAACAAAACCTACAATAGACTTCTGATCATCTAGGTCATCAGCTCAATCTAAATATGAAACCAACCAACAAGGGGGTCCTCCCCGAATTGTAATGTATCCAAAAATAAATTGTACCCCAGACATACCAAAGTATCCTTTTATCTTATTTCCAATGGCTTTCATTGGGTGTTTGCATATACCAGGTAACAATACCAACAACAAAGGAAATATCAGGATGTGTATGAGTAAAATATAAGAGGATACCAACTAACTTATGGTACAAGGTGGCATCAAATTCAGAAGAAGTAAAAGTGGAAACAAGTTTGAATCTAGACTTGAATGGAGAAGGGGTTGGAATAGAATCATCCATGTGAAATCAATGAAGAAGGTCACAAGCATATTGTTGAGGAAACGATATGAAATGATCTTGCTCAAGCATTTTCAGATCTTACTTGGATAAGGAAAGATACACGGGAATATCACCCTATGTTTATAGCCATCAAAATTTGTTTCCTAATCCACAAGTATTGGTTACAAGTGCTTAGGATGATCTTTTTATAAATGAAAGGTTGCTGAAAATTTCAATATTTATATAATTTTATGAATATAAGATATGCAGAAATAAATGTAGAGACAGAAGTAAAAACACCAAGTCAATAATAACCATAGATAGGACATAAAGAAATCATTTATTCCATTCCAATTTATCAAAAGACTCGTTCTCTTTAGAAAATTCCCTAAGGAAGTTTGGACCAAAGTCAAACTTAGATGTCCCCGATGAAAACCATATAAAAGGACTTCTGACAAATAGTAAAAAAATTAAATTTAAAAGATGGATCAGCTTGCCACATATTGCTTCCCACTCAACTCTGCACAATAGCCTTTATCAATCATGAAATTTAATTCAAAAACAGACAAGTCTACACAGACTATCAAAGATAGATCAACACCTCTGAAAAAGAAGTGTCTGAATGATATAATTCAGCCCTAAATCTTGTTGTCTACAATAGGACCCTGCTATCATAAAAGAGAATTATGCTTTCAATGAATTAAAGAATGAATGAAAACTGACTTATCTCAATAAAACTCAAAGAACGGACCTTAGTATGCTTTCTCCTTCTATTCTCCTCTAGCTCCTCCTTTTCCTTTTGCCTTTAAGAAATCAGAATTAGTTGAAGTAGTTAAAATACCTCTTTATTTAAGTTAACTAAAACTCAACCAACTTTTTAGTTAAGGGGGAAAAGTAATAAAATAATAATAAGGGTCTTTAATAAATAATAACTAGTAGGTGGGACCCCTTGTGACTCCCTTTAGTTCTTTAACAAGCATAACACAACTAGTTAATAAATCAAACGCATCCCTCCTTGTGGCTCCCATCATCACTCTCATAATTTGGCAATTTATATCAATGATAATTGAAACCATATCCAAAAATATAATATCCATATATCCAAAAAACTAGTGTGTTGTCCAAAATTTCAGAAGTCAATTGTTCTCAACAATCAATAAATAAAAACACTTAAAACCCATATTTGCCACTCTGGAAGGAAATCTTCCCCTTGTTGTTGTTATCACCCTTTGATTTCTATGAATTTTCCTTAGGTTGTGTGGAGCCTTTAGGCCTAATCTCACTGATAACATGAGAGCAATCATCTCTCAAATGCATGCAGGAGGACACCAATTTGGCAGGGTCATTTGAGGGAGAGGAGGGGGAAGCAACAACTTTTCCTTTATTAGGAGCATGTTCGGCCTTGGTTTTTAAACTTTTCTTTCAATGGGAATATTGTATTGGTGAGTGGACAGGTGCAGCTTAGACAATTTGATTAACAGGTGGAGGAGAAGGTAGAGACAAGTTAGGCTAGCCACGATGTTGGGAGACTGCCAGGTGGACAATCTCTTGCCATCCGTCATTTTTAGGGACTTCAGGTTGTAATGAGACATGAGGGGGAACTGGGATACCAGGGACATGTGGGGCTTGGAAGGGAGGCCTTCCTGGCCTATGTTGGACCACTCCTTGTCCAATCCAGTTAAAAAATCCAGCTTGGAATAGCTGGCTCAACTCTTGTGAGTCTGCATCAAAATGTATAGAAAACCTTGGCCTTCTAGGGCCATTGTTCCAATTTCCTCTTCCTCTCTTACCTCGGCCATGGCCACCTCTATTGAAAAATTTCATTCTTGTATGCATTATTGATTAACAACTAGTTTCTTCGACAACCATACATGACATCTCTTTAAATATGAGACAAATTTTGGCTCAGCAACACATCAGACTCATGCAATCCAATCCATAAAAATCGTTTAATACTTTTCAATGAGAAGGGGGTGAATAAGGGTTATGGTATATGTGAGGGATTGTATTGAGAAAAAAGTGGTAAAATGATTACTGCTCAATCAAATCATCAAACAATCAATTGTATTGTAAATCAAAACAAATATCATTGTACTCATCCATGTTCCATCCTTTAACTATTATAATACAGAGTTTCACTTAACTATAATTTAATTTTAAGAACAGGGAGTGGATAGTGAATATGGGAAGGCGAGGGGACTTGTAATGTGCGAAAAAGTGAGAGAATGGTAGGGAAAAAATGAATATTGTTCATAAAACAAATCAAGTAATTCATAAACCCAACTCTTTATTCAATACAAAACATACCAATACCAATTTTAATAATTACTGTGTGTCAAAACTGCTCATTGTTCCACATTCAGTTTCCTCAAAACTTCTCAATTAACACGATTAGTAATCATACTCATAATCACTATGACTTTCAACAGTCCCATTAAGAGAAGACTTGGTCTCTAATTCCTTTTCTTTCAACAAAATCAAAAGAAATACACAGCAACATTGCCCCATCTCTATCCATAATAAAATATCAAAATTTTCCATAAATTCGCAATCGCCCAAATAAAACATATACACAAGTCCTTTTTCCAAATTGAACAGAATTTTAAAAATTGCTCGATTTCATGCTTTTTTCATTATATTAAACAAAAAAACTTTGGAATGAAACCATAATATAAAACCCGAGCTTCATCATTGATGATGCAATTAAATAAAGCATGCGCTATGCCTCCATAATAGATACATAGTGAAACAACAAAATCACAGTCATCAATTTCCACAATTTGCCATGATCCCAATCGAGACTAGTGAAACACACAGCAGTCACTGACTTGCAATTTACACCATGTTGTAATAATACAGTGATCGAAAGCATAACAAGAAGAGACAACCATTGATTGCACATTATCACTGATTCCCAGTCAACCAATTTAATCAAATAAAATGAGCTAGGTATTCAACGCAACTGTCATAACCACTCCATTTTACAACCAATATTTGTCAATAAAAAAGATGTTGATTTGAGTAAGACAGTTAGGGATTTTAAAAAAATTGGGCTTTGTAAAAATGAACACAAAGAAAAAATTAAGAGTTTGCTTGGTCATAAATAGCACTGAGAGATTGGAGGTCCTCCAAACATATCAACCAATAGGCATAGACCCTTTGATACAAGCACAAGGTTCCTTATAACTCTCGGTCTGTGAAATGGCACAATATTTCAATGACAAGTAGGGTAGGACAACGATGCAGAGGGGAAGAGAATTCCCACTGGATAGTAACAAGTACCTAGAACACACAAATGCATAACCTATGTCCATTTCATTTGATAACAATTCTAGTGGGAATGCAGACCCGAGGCATAACCTATCTCACCCAATCAACCATAAAGAATATATATTGGAATAATGGCCACTCTAAGACTTACTTCTGAGATACGTTGATGCCAAGACCATGAAAATAGGCCCACAACCAATGAATAAACCCACGACTATGACTCTGGAAAATACAAAGTGACCAAAAGGCAATCCGAAAAACATACACAGGAACCAGATAGCAGCCCGAATACGACTGGACATGGTTACCCTCATAACTGTGAGGAAGCGGCCAGCAAGGATAAACAGAGCGAAATTGATCTGGATTTTATGAGAAGAACAAAATTACTACATATTATTAATAGATGCTTAACATATAATAACAAAGATACAACAAAACTGGTTTTCTATTCAATAAGGAAATAAGTTGAAACTGTAAAATGTAGCGGAAAATAAGCTTGTTGGAATGGTGGTGGCTTATCTCTAAGAAAATATGTGACGGTTGTGCTCATTCGCAATAATATGGTTACAATGAGGCTCTAAAGGCATTTTACAATAAGCAAGAATGTCAAAACCCTAGACATCCAAAAACCTAACCTTAGGAGATGAAGCACCAAAATTCATGTGCCCCTTTTGGGTAAGCTAGTACATCAACTTCCCGAGGTCATAACTTTTGTATACGATCTCAGTTTTAGGCACACGATATCCCATTGGAAAGGTCTAACCGAGAAGAACAATTTTCAACTAACCCAAGTCAATCCCTCTGGTAGCCACTTGTGTCCCAAATCCAAAAATACATCATTTAGGGCCTCAAAACAACCCCAAAAGTTTGGAACCCAAACAAATGCCAAGGTGGAAAGTTGTTTTTCGATCCAGAGGAATAGGTGGGTGGCCACAGATATCCACTTGGATAAATCCTCCCTCCTTAGGAAGCAATGGTCTCCATTGCATTGATTTCCCCCATCAGATGAGGAAATTTCTGCTGAATTTGGCCCCAGATGAGCCACTTGCCTTGGTGCAGGAGCTGCCTTGCTTTCATGACTTGATAAAGTTAGATCCTTTCCTGTCGAGTGCCCTTGATCCATTTGTCCACAATATGATCATTGGATGCCTTTTGTATGCATTCGGGGCTAAGATCTATTGGTGTCAGTTGTTCTGCTACTTCTGAGGTGTCCAATAATGGTGGGAAATAAGGCCGAAGGAGATCCACGTTGAGCACTGGGTGCAAACCAAGGAAAGGAGGAATGTTGAGCTCAAAATAATTATCCCCCATAGCCTTGGTGATGGTGTATGGCCCATAACTGAGTGGGCCAAGATTCTGATGGGGTCTTGTAAGGAATTATTTCTGCAAGTGCAACCAAACTTTGTCACCCACTTAAAAATTATGTGGCACCCGATGTTGATCATGGCGTTGCTTGTACTTATCATTGGACTTTTGTAGGATATCCTGAACCTATTAGCAGATGTGTTGGATCCGCTCAATGAACCGGGTGGCTTTGTCAGCTTCAGTTGGAGCAAGAGATGAGTCGACCGAGGGGACTGCAAGGGTAAGTGCAACATCTATGGGACCCAATGGCTAGAATCCCAACCCCGCCTGAAAGGGGTTGTGGTCAGTTGAGCTATGCAAGGCTCGGTTGTAGCTATGATAGACATAGGGAAGACTCTCATCCCATGTGAGAGGGTGCTTGGAATTATACATGTCTAGGATATGCACAATCATTCAATTTACAACCTCAGTTTGGCCATCTATTTGGGGGTGGAAGGTCGTGGATTTGGTGAGCTTGGTCTCCAGCAGTGACCATAGGCTCGACCAGAATGTGCTGAGAAATCAATTATCCTGATATGAGACAATGGTTTATGGTATTCCAAAATGGACCCAGACTCATTTAAAGAATATCTTGGCAGTGGCCTTTGTTGTGATGCTCTTCTTGTAGGCAACCAGAATCGCCATCTTAGAAAAGCGATCAACAACCACAAAAACACAATCATTTCCCTGCTTGGTGGAAGGGAGGCCCAACATGTAGTTCATTGAGATGGATTCCCATGGCCTGTCAGGAGTGGGAAGAGGGGTGTACAGGCCCTGTTTCTTAGTGGTCAGTTTGGCAATAGCGCAGGCAGTGCAGGACCTTATATACTTGCTAACCTCCTGTCAAAGTTTCGGCCTGTAGAAATGTTTATGTAGCATCGCCATTGTCTTTTCTACACCGAAGTCTCCTACCACCCGAATGTAGTGGGCTTCCCATATCATCTTCGCTCGCTCGCTTGATGGAACGCAGATATGGCCCAGAAGACACAACAACCCATCCTGAATATGGAAATTATTGACCACTGCATTTTCACCCAAAATTTGGTAGGTGGTGGCGAAGTTTAGGTCTGTCTCATAGATTTGGGGCCATCCAGAGGTCTCATGGCTGCAAGAGTCTAGCACCGTGGTGAGTGTAAAAACTGGTAGTTTGTTGAGGAAATCAACGACGTGGTTGGTGCTTCCTATTTTATACTTGATGTTGAGGTGGAATTGTTGCAAGTATGTGGACCACTTTTGATGGCAATCATTCTGCAACTTGTCTTCTGTTTGCATGAACTGCAGTGGCTTATGATCAGAATGTAATGTCTCCACTAGCGGTAGGCTTGCACAATGGAGTACATTTCTTTGTCGTAAGTAGGGTACTTACGGACAACATTTGATAGTGTCTCACTATGATAGGCCACAGGGTGGCCATGCTGAGTGAGAACGACACCCACAACATAGTTTGAAGCATTTGTCTCGATCTCAAAGGGTTGTTCCAGGTCTGGTAATGAAATTATTGGGGATGAGCACAAGCACTTCTTCAAATCATTGAATGCTTGTTGTTGGGACCAACCCCACACAAATTTATCCTTACCACCACCCTTGGTTATTTTTTTGAGGGCCCATGCAATATGGGAGAATCCCAACATGAACCTATGATAAAAATTGGCAAGGCCCAAGAATCTTTGAAGCTTAGTGAGTGTGGTTGGTGATGGCCAATCACGGATGACCTTGATATTGGTTGGATCCACAGGTATTCCATGTTTACCAACAATGTAGCCCAGGTAATGGACCTTGTCCATGCCAAAAATCATTTTTTCAAGTTGGTGTATAGCTTGTGTTGTCGCAGGGTGTGAAGAACCTACTAAATATGTTGCAAGTGTTATGCCCAAGTCTTGTTGTAAATGAGAATGTCATCCATAGACACCACTACAAAATTATTGATGAATGGTCACAGGATATCGTCCATCATCCTCTTGAAAGTGGCTGGAGCATTTGTGAAACCAAAGGGCATGACCAACCATTCAAAAAGGCCTTCCTTTGACTTTAAGGTGGTCTTCCATACATCTGGTTGTTCTATCAAGACCTGGTGGTAGGCAGACTTCAGATAAATCTTACTGAAGTATTACCCCCCTGTGAGTTGATCAAGTAGGTTGTCGATTCAGGGAATCGGGTACCCGTTTCTAACTGTGATTTTATTCAGAGCCCGATAATCAATGCAGAGTCGCCAAGTTCCATCTTTCTTCTGTAGCAGCATGATTGGGCTCCCACAATGTGTTGATATGGGATGGATGTGCCCCTTGTGGAGTAGTTCTTGGATCTGGCACCAACTTGGGTATCAAATATTCAGAGCGACATCTAGTGCTCAAGTATCATGGTGCTATGCATAGATACATCTAGACAAAAATGAAATTTATGTACATCTCATCCTTGGGCATGACCACATTGCTTGCCAAATGTGCCACCCAAAAAAATTGTATTAACCATTTCCAAATTTCCATACCATATCATATGTATTTCCATATCAAATGCGCCCAATATAACTCAAATGCAAATCGCATAGCCACTAACCATTAATAGTTAGGATTAACAGTAACTTGTTTTCATTTTATTTTCACATAACTTCTAACATAGCATAACATAGGCCCTTTCTTTTGGATTTTTTTGTAAGTCTCTTCCCTTTTTCTTTTTTTTATGTTGTTACTAACATATTTCTATATAGGTGTAGCTAGGTAATAATCATGGTGACATAGTCAAATGTAACAACTGTAAATATATGCCAATCATAACATAAAATTAAAGCTTTGAATAACAAAACATCCCATAAAATGCATCATCCACCTGTCATTATGTCAAAATGAAACCAAGACTGCATCGTCAACCATATAAGACCCTGTAAGTAGCACCAAGATAGTAGCCTAAAATGTGTGATATGACTACCTCTGAGCCTCCAGTCTACAAGGGGGTCCCACCTACTAGTATTATATCTTATTAGCATAGTTTAAATAATAGGCTTTAGCAATACTTTGCGAGCGAAATTCCTCGTTGCGATTTTTATCGTCAACAAACTGGCGAATCCAAATGGAAATTTGTTTCCAACATATTAAGAACTCAGAATGTATGGTTTCACATACCAAGAAAAACAAATCAAGAAGGTATAACCAGAATGATCATGCAACAGGGGGAAGTGAGCGGATTTAATGGTAAAATGACCGGGAATTTGGGAATAACTCATGGAAAATGTTAAGTATGAGGGGCATTATCCCTGTATGCATAATCATTCAACCAACATTTTCTCTTGACTTCAAGAAGAAAATTTTTATGGAATTTCTCTTTTGAATCTCAAATGCATGAAGAAATGGAAAGTAGAAGCAGGAGGTAACCAATTTCCTCATAAGACAGCAGTGAAAGAAGATAACAAATTCAATTATGCTTTCAGGGGGAACATCATAACAGTCATGTAAGATTGATTATTATTGACTAACAATACCTTGCAGGAGTGTCACTGTGGCAGAACTGATCCAACATCTTATTTTTGACCAAAAATTGAAATCGAAAAGAACAAAAGCAAGAAATTTCATAACAGAAATGAAACTGCAAAGTTTAAAACAACAGAAACTAAAATGACAGAATTGCAAACAACAGAAGGAAAACTACTAAAACGGAAGCAGAATTGAAAACTATTTAAAAGAAGAATTTGAAAAAGCAGTAATAAAACTACCCAAAAAAAGAAAACAAAACTGAACTACTAATATACAGAACAATCGAAACAGCGTTAAAACTTTTCAAGTTGGTTCCACATAGTGTTTTAAGTGAGAACCGTTACGGTTGTAGGAAAACAATCTCTCTTGTAAATCTTTTAGAATGTAAGAGTTTGTACCCGGAACAAAAGCGGTCTTGAAAGGACCCAACCATAATTCTTGAAACTTTGAGACAATCGATAGTCTTTTAGAGTACACGATTAGATCATGCAGATAGATATGAATAATCTTGCTGATCAAATCGTCAAAAGTTATTTGCATAGATATTTTAAAATTGGCACCTACATTAGATAAGCCAAAAGGCATACGTTCATAAGACAAGGTGCCCCAATGAGTAATAAAGGTGGTTTTATATTTATCTTCCATTTTTACCTTGATTTGATTGTAACCGGAAAAACCGCCAAGTAAGGACATCATCTGTGACCCTACAACTTGCTGCAAAATCATTTCCATATTAGGGAGAGGAAAGTGATATTTTATACTAGCCCGATTCAATGTGCGAAAATCTACGCATAATCTGATCTGACCAATTATTTTCCGAATGGGAACCAAGTTGGAAACCCATTCATAATAATTGATCGGAAAGATGATTCTATCTTTCAAGAGATTTTCCAACTCCTTTCGAATAGTTTCTTCCAGTGCAGGGTTGATAGGTATTTTTTTTTGCCTAACTAGTTTTATGCCTTCCTTGATGGGAATGGAATGTTGTATAAGAGCGGGATCAAAAACAAGAAGATTCTCATAAGACCAAGAAAAAACATATTGAAATTAACCAAGCAGTCTGACAAACTTCACTCTTTCTTCATCAGAACATTGGACACCTATTTTAACATTCTTTGGAGACTTGAGTGTTCCAATGTTCAAGGAGATGGTTTCACCCACCTTCCCTTTTTACTCCTCTTCTTTATGTTTCTCTTTATTTCCTACATCACTCGATGAAAATGAACTCTCTAGAGGAGTCAAGCCCTTAGGAATCTTGTTATCTTCCATGTATATAATTTCCTTGGGCTTATAGGGTTCATTTTGAATGAAAGCACATATGCTCTCATCGTTAGGGAAGACCTGCTATGATTATATATTGTCATGGATATGTAGATGATATAGATATTGAAATGTACAATCAAGTCTGTGTGGAAGAATTTTCCGATTAGGAGAGGTTGCAAAAACAGCTAACCGGACATCCATTGATTTCAATTCCCTCTTAACATGAGTAATGTTGAAAGATAATAGGTTCGAGATAAGTTCCCAAATAGTTTGGGTCTATCGTTTCATCAACTTATTGCTAGGAGAGTATATCTTATGTACAAGGTTCACAATAAGCTCGAAATCCCAAAAAAATGTAAGGTGACCACAACCCATATTATAGGCATTTTCAATGCCTAATAATAAAGCTTTGAATTTAGTGACATTTTGTTTGCAGGCAAACTCCAACCTATAAGAAAATTTATGGATTTCCCCACAGGAGAGTACAAGATAATGCCAGCTTTGTTTCCTTCATTAGAGCATGAACCATCAAAGTGCATGTGCCACATACCATCGTTTAAGTCGATTTGTTCCAAGGGAGTTTTATACTCCTCGAAAAATATGGAATACACCGCTAGGTCCTCTTCGATGTAGTTTACATTAGGTTGTGGAGCACTTTCTATGTAAGGTGAAATCCTTCCCTCTCTAAATACTATGATGTTTTTACCATTCCGAGGAACGAATAAGTGTGTCCCATCGAGTGAGAGTTATCCACCCGTCAAAGCTTGTCAATCCCTTCCTAAGATGATTGAGTAATTACTTACTAGCATATCAATTACCTGAATATTAAGGTTTGTCCTTATTTCAAGGTGTGCGCACAAAACCAAGGTCACATATTTGATCTCACCTATGGTCGTTTGTTGTAGACTATTATACGAGAGCATGCTTCTAGAATTTTCATTTGTACAAGACAATCCTAGCTCTTCCATAATAATCTTCAACATTACACTTGGGCCTGAAATGCCATCAATGAGGCAACAATGGGTGATCTTATCCATAATATTTACAGAAATATAAAAAGGGGGATTTTTTACGGGGTATCTAAATTTATGTACACCTACTTTATTTACAAAGGAATTCTCTTCATTTACCTCTTTAGAGAGGCTGGATACAATGGAATCTTTTCCTTCCATGAATTGTTTTAGATGCATTTGTTGTTCAGGGATATCAACCATGTACAGAAGGGTTGCATATTCTTTGATGTTGGCCAACTAGTTTAGAATATTGTATTTGGAAGAGGGGATAGGGGAGGTATTTCCTTGACTGTCAGGAACCTTAGGAACCTGAGCAGTAGCAGCTGGTGAGGATGAGCTCGGGCTAGAAGAATTGCGGGGAGGATCATATTTTCCTTTGGGAGAGTAGGATTTGTTTCTAGTATTGATGATCATGACATCTTATGGCTCTACAAAATCTAGGACAACGATGGTAGTTTCTGGTATTTTACCAAAGATCTTATCTCTGGCACTCTTCTTTACCTCACATGTGGTTTCCTCGTGGTGTTCCTCGCAAAAGCTACACCAACTACGAGGCATGATAGCTTTAGGTTGAAAATTATTTTCATTTGGATTTCTAAAGGGGGGTGCAAAAAAGGATGAAGCTCCAAGGGTAAGAGGTGAGACATTTCCCTTTCGCTCATATGCTATCATATGATTATTAATGTCTTGTACAAGTTGTAAGAGGGAGGACATGTTTGTCTATTTAACTAATTTTCCCTAAGGAAGACATGTTCTTTCAAGTTGGTCTTCATACTCTAAGCAAGTATACAGAGCGAAACCAAGGTTATCAATGGATTTTTCATCAAGCCTATGATGTTAGGGGGAAGGTAATGCATTATAATAATGCATGAAAGCAGCTTGGTTCTGAGGTCGAATGAGTTCAGGAATTTAATTGTACAACTTGGTGAAACGTAAGTTGAAGGACTTGATGGTTTCACCATCCTTATAAGCGATGTTATTGTATTCCCGTAACTGCTCAGTTGGGATTTTGGGTTGCCCATAGGTGGATTTGAACCAATAGACTAACTCCTCTCAAGTAGACAGAATCTTAGGAGGAAGGTCAAAGAAATCGGTTGCAGCCTTACCTTCCAGGGAATTGACAAATAAGCGCATGCAAGTATCGTTGTCATTAGCTCCTATGTTGTGACAGGCATTATAAAATGCCACCAAGTGTTCATTTGTAGTGATAGTGTTATTCCCTGAAAACGTAGGAAGATGCTCTTTGAATTTCGGAAGTGGAGGAGTAGATAGTGCTAGGTTAAGAGGAGAGGAAACATGCCACGGTGTGGTTGTAGCATCTTCCTCAAATTGAAAAAGACCATAATTTTTAATAACTTTGGTGGGATTTGTGGTAGATTGGACAGGAACTTGGTGACTATATAAGCTACCAAACACTGACAAAGATGAAGACTGAGAGCAGGAAGCACTTCTAGTGCCACTAGAGACACCACTAGATGCCATCTTGTGAATAATAAGTAAGGGAGAGAAATACAAACTGGAAGAATCAAACAAGGTTCTCCTTAGAGGACTTTTTTGGGTTGATAACACAACGTTCCTTCTTCCTATTTCAGCAATAGGATTAATTTCAGGTGATAAGCCTCTTCTTCTCCTAGAAACACGAGGATCTAAGGACATGAAAAGAAGTTCAAAGCTGAAGGAAAAAGAAAGTTATGGTTGATTCCTAAGTTGTCTACGTCTAGATTCCCAATGTTCTTGGATGCTTATGTCTTGTTCAATTTCTTCCCATGAACGATTAAGCTTGGCCCGAGTATTGGAAGTGTCTAAAATGGTGTTAAACAAATTTAAAGAAATGTTGGTCTGATCTTGAAGATCGGGCTCAATATTGGGCTTTCTTGCAACAGGTACAGTCATTAAGAAATGAAACAGTCAAAGAATAAATATCAGAAAAATAGATGTATTCGATGATAATCAAGCATAAAAATAAATGAGAGAGATATTGAAGATCTCCCCAATATGGTCGCCAAATAAATGTTGAGGAAAAGATATGAAATGATCTTACTCAAGATTTTTCAGATCTTACTTGACTAAAGAAAGATAGATGGGAATATCACCCTATGTTTATAGCCATCAAAATTTGTTTCCTAATCCACAAGTATTGGTTACAAGTGCTTAGGATGACTTTTTTATAAATGAAAGTTTGCTGAAAATTTCAATATTTATGTAATTTTATGAATATAACAGATGCAGAAATAAATGTAGAGACAAAAGTAAAAACACCAAGTCAATAATCAACACATATGAGACATAAAGCAATCGTTTATTCCATTCCAATTTATCAAAAGACTCGTTCTCTTTACAAAATTCCTGAGGAAGTTTGGACCAAACTCAAACTTAGATGTCCCCAATGAAAACCATACAAAAGGACTTCTGACATAAAGTAAAAAACTGAACTTTAAAAGCTGGATCAACTTGCCCCAAATTGTTTCCCATTCGACTCTGCACAATAGCCTTTATCATTCATGAAATTTAATTCACAAACAGACAAGTCTACACAGACTATCAAAGATAGATCAACACCTCTGAAAAACAAGTGTCTGAATGATGTAATTCAGCTTTGAATCTTGTTGCCTGCAATAGGACCATGCTATCATAAAAGAGAATTAGGCTTTCAATGAATTAAATAATGAACAAAAACTGAATTATCTCAATAAAACTCAAAGAGAAGACCTTAGTATGCTTTCTCCTTCTATTCTCCTCTTGTTCCTCCTTTTCCTTTTGCCTTTAAGCAATCAGAATTAGTTGAAGTATTTAAACTACCTCTTTAGTTAAGTTAACTAAAACTCAACCAATTTTTTTGTTAAGGGGGAAAAGTAATAAAATAATAATAAGGGTCTTTAATAAATAATAACTAGTAGGTGGGACCCCTTGTGACTCCCTTTAGTTCTTTAACAAGCATAAAACAACTAATTAATCAATCAAACACATCCCTCCTTATGGATCCCATCATCACTCATAGTTTGACAATTTATATCAATGATAATTGAAACCATATCCAAAAATATAGTATCCATATATCCAAAAAATAGTGTGTTGTCCAAAATTTCAAAATTCAATTGTTCTCAACAATTAATAAATAAGAACACTTAAAACCAATATTTGTCACTCTGGGAGGAAATATTCCCCTTGTTGATGATGTCACCCTTTGATTTCTCTGAATTTTCCTTAGGTTGTGTGGAGCCTTTAGGCCTAATCTCACTGATAACATGAGAGCAATCATCTCTCAAATGCATGTGGGAGGACACAGATTTGGCAGAGTCATTTGAGGGAGAGGAGGGGGAAGCAATGAATTTTCCTTTATCAGGAGCATGGTGAGCCTCGATTTTTAACCTTTTTCTAGCATGGGAAGAATGTACTGGTGAGTGGACAGGGGAATCTTGGAAAATTTGATTAACAGGTGGAGGAGAAAGTAGAGACAAGTTTGTCCAGCCACGATGTTGGGAGACTGTCGGGTGGACAATCTCTTGCCATCCGTCGTTTTTAGGGACTTCAGGTTCTAATGAGACATGAGGGGGAACTTGGATACCAAGGACATGTGGGGCTTGGAAGGGAGGCCTTTCTGGACTAGGTTGAACCACTCCTTGTCCAATCCAATTAAAAAATCCATCTTGGAATAGCTGGCTCAACTCTTGTGAGTTTGCATCAAAATGTATAGAAAACCTTGGCCTGATAGGGCCCCTGTTGCAATTTCCTCTTCCTCTTTTACCCCAACCATGGATACCTCTGCTGAAAAAGCTCATTCCTATATGCATTATTGATTAGAAACTAGTTTCTTCAACAACCATACATGACATCTCTTTAAATATGAAACAAAGTTTGGCTCAACAACACATCAGATTCATGCAATCCAATCCATAAAAATCGTTTAATACTTGTCAATGAGCAGGGGGTGAATAAGGGTTCTGGGATATGTGATGGATTGTATTGAGACAAAAGTGGTAAAATGAAGGGGAGTAGATCATGATTACTGCTCAATCAAATCATCAAACAATCAATTGTATTGTAAATCAAAACAAATATCATTGTACTCATCCTTATGCCATCCTTTAACTGTTATAATACAAAGTTTCACTTAACTATAATTTAATTTTAAGAACAGGGAGTGGATAGTGAATATGGGAAGGTGAGGGGACTTGTAATGTGCGAAAAAGTGAGAGAATGATAGGGAAAAAATGAATATTGTTCATAAAAGAAATCAAGTAATCCATAAACCCAACTTGGTATTCAATACAAAACATACCAATACCAGTTTTAATAACTACTGTGTGTAAAAATTGCTCACTATTCCACATTCAATTTCTTCAAAACTTCTCAATTAACACAGTCTGTAATCATACTCATAATCATTATGAATTTCAACAGTCCTGTTAAGAGAATACTTGGTCTCTAATTCCTTTTATTTCAACAAAATCAAAAGAAACACACAACAACATTGTTCCATCTCTATCCATAATAAAATATCAAACATTGTCCATAAATTCGCAATCGCCCAAATAAAACATATACACAAGTCCCTTTTCCAAATTGAACAGACTTTTAAAAATTGCTCGATTTCATTCCTTTTTCATTATATTAACCAATAAAACTTTCCAAAGAAACCATAATATAAAACCCGATCTTAATCACCGATGATGCAATTAAATAAAACATGCACGATGCCTCCATAATAGATACATAGTGAAACAACAAAATCACAGTCATCAATTTCCACAATCTGCCATGAACTCGAACGGGACTAGTGAAACACAGAGCAGTCACTGACTTGCAATTTACACCATGTTGTAAGAATATAGCGATCGAAAGCATAACGAGAAGAGATAGCCATTGACTACACATTATCATTGATTCCCAATCAACCAATTTAATCAAATAAAACGAGCTAGGTATTCGACGCAATTGTCATAACCACTCCATTTTACAACCAATCTTTGACAATCAACAAGATGTTCGATTTGAGTAAGACAGTTAGGTATTTAAAAAAAAATCGGGCTATGTAACAATGAATACAAAGAATAAATTAAGAGTTTTCTCGGTCATCAATAGCACTGAGAGACTGGAGGTCCTCCAAACATATCAACCAATAGGAAGAGACCCTTCGATACAAGCACATGATTCCTTATAACTCTCAGTATGTACAATGGTAGAATAGTTCAACGACAAGTAGGGTAGGACAACGATGTAGAGGGAAAGTGAATTCCCACTGGATAGTAACAAGTACCCAGAACAGAAAGATACATAACCTCTATCCATTTCATTTGATGGCAATGTCAGTGGGAATGCAGACCTGAGGCATAACCTATCTCACCCAATCAACCATAAAGCATATATATTGGCATAATGGAAACTCTGAGACTGACTTATGAGATACGTTGATGCCAATACCGTGAAAATAAGACCAAAACTAGTGAATAAACCCATGACTATGACTCTGGAAAATACACAGTGACCAAAAGGCAGTTCAAAAAACATACACACCAACCACATAGCAGCCCAAATACGACTGGACATGGTTACCCTCAAAACTGTGAGGAAGCAGGCAGCAAGGATAAACAGATCGAAACCCTCCAACAAAACATAGATCGATAATACCCATATCCACTTAAAAACTATAGAGAGCCATCATGATTTTCACCAACAACCAAACCAAATATTTTACTTGCAGAACGAATAACCACACAATCATTCCAGAGAGAAAAACACGCATTTACACAGTTACCAATATCAGGAAAACACAACCAAAGAATTGTTGAGCCATCGTCCATTCATACACAGAGCGTAATTCATGGATCAGTGAAAAAAGAACCATACATGTAACCGATAGCTTAAAAGGGGTGAGTTGGTCGAGCGTTTCCTTCCTAGAATTGGATCTTGAAGCTTAACCACCAACAAAACAAAATGCAACGATAACCATACTAGGGTGACGATCCGATGGGGAAGTATGGAGTGACGTGCATTTACTACATGTCGCTTCCATATCCTCTTCATTCAATTTTGAGGTACACGACAACCTTCAATCACTAATACATTTAACCATGTCATTAATTCCAAACCATTGAAATTTGCGACCACATTGCTTGCCAAATGAGCCACCCAAAAAAATTGTATTAACCGTTTCTTAACTTCCATACCATATCATATGTATTGCCATATCAAATGTACCCAATATAACTCAAATGCAAATCACATAGCCACTAACCATTAATAGTTAGGATTAACACTAACTTGTTTTCATTTTATTTGCACATAACTTCTAACATAGCATAACATAGGCCCTTTCTTTTGGATTTTTTTGTAAGTCTCTTCCCTTTTTATTTTCTTTATGTTGTTACTAACATATTTCTGTGTAGGTGTATCCAGGTAATAATTGTAGTGACATAGTCAAATGTAACAACTATAAATATATGCCAATCATAACATAAAATTAAAGCTTCGAATAACAGAACATCCCATAAAATGCATCATCCACCTGTCATTATGTCAAAACAAAACCAAGACTGCATCGTCAACCATATAATACCATGTAATTAGCACCAAAAAATAGCCTAAAATGTGTGATATGACTATCTCCGAACCTCCAGTCTACAAGGGGGGCCCATCTACTAGTATTATATCTTATTAACATAGTTTAAATAATAGGATTTAGAAATACTTTGTGGGAGAAATTCCTCATTGCGATTTTTATCGTCAACCCATACCTAGACTGGGAAAGAAAAATTCCTTCCTCGGTTTGCAAAACTTGGAGGCCAAGGAAATAATTTTATTTTAAGGATGGATTTTACATGGGTTAAAATTTTAGGGTCACTACCTAGGAGGATAAGGTCATCAACATAAAGAACAATTATTATGAGATGGATTCATACTTTCTTGGTATAGACATTAGGATCATAATGGAATCTATAAAATCTGGTGTCAACAAGAAATTTTTCCATTTTGTCATATTGATATTGAGAAGCTTGCTTCGTACCATAAATATATTTATTAAGGCAACAAACAAGGCTAGAGTCATTCTAGACATTTCCAAAAGGTTGTTCCATGTATATTTCTTCTTGCAAATCCCCATGCAAGAAGGAATATTTATCATCCATGTGATGGACCTCCCATTTCTATGATGTAACAAGGGATAAAACAAGGTGGATGGAGTTCATTTTGGCTATGGGGGGGAATCTTTCATTACAGTCAATGCATTCAACTTGAGAGAAACCTTTGGAAACTAACCGATCATTTTGTCTTTCAACACTTCCATTTGATGCATACTTAGTTATGTACACCCATTTACATCTACTTTTCTTCATTTTGGAAGAGGTACAAGATCCCAAGTATCGTTCTCCATTCAGGAAAGATATTCTTCATTCATTGTTGTGTCCCAATCCGGATGAATTGAAGCTTATGAAAATGTTTCTAGATCATGAGTCTCTCAAACTTGAGCCAAAAGAGAAGAGACTCACTAGAATTGTGAATGAGTCTGATGCTAATCTAAAGGATCACCGACAATATCAACAACTACTTATCATGTTAAACAGACTCGTCTTGAAATTAGCAATGATGGTGAAGGTTCTTCCTCAATGGAATCATCTAGAGGAAGGTGAGCAGGAAGAGGTGGATTTTCATAATCTTTGTCATCACATGAATAAGAATAAACCATAATACAAACAGAAGATGGCACAAATGTCGAATATGGCTTGCAAGTTGAAGATAGCACAAAAACCGAATTAGGCTCACAAGCCAAAATATTTTCATCAAATTTAACATTTATTATGATAATAGTTTCATCGGAATGAGGTTGAAGAAGTCCGTAACCTTTGACATCTTCAAAATATCCAACAAAAATAAAATTCTCACTTTTAGGCTATAAAGCTTTCATTTTCTCATCGGGAATGTGAGCCCATGCTACATTTCCAAATAAACAGAAGTGGCTTACATCTGACTTAATTTTATTCCATTCTTATTATAGTGTTATATTTTTTAGAGCCTTTGTGGGAGTGTGATTTACTATGTAATATGCAAAATTGATGGTTTCTAAATAACGACTTAATCCTTTAGATTGGATCATACAATTAGCCATTTCTTTTAATATTTGATTATTTCTTTCGATAACACCATTTTGTTGTAGTGTATATGGAATAGTGTGTTTCATTTGAATGCCTTGTGTAGTACAATAACTTGTAAATTTATTGTTCACATATTCACATCCATTATTTGTTCTTAATCTTTGAAGTTGATGTCTAGATTTTTTTTCTACAAGGACCTTGTATGCCAAAAACTTGTCAAAAAATTCACTTTTAAGTTTTAAGAAGTAAACCCATCTGCGTCTGGAGAAGTCATCAATGAAGGTTAAGAAACACTTTCACCTATAAAAAGAAGGAGAACAAAGTAGACCATACAAATCACTGTGAATAGGCTGCAAAGGGGTTGAGGCATGTTTTTCAAAATTATCCTAATGATGTTTGCCGAGAACACAACCGACACAAACACTATATTTGCAAGAAAAAATAGGAAGGTCAATCACCATGTGTTGATTACATATTTTATGCAATGATAATTAGTTTAGATGAACAAACCATTCATGTCAAAGTTTGCTCAAGTCGTCTCTATGGAAAAAAACAACTGATGGAAAAGATGATGACCCAAGGTTGTAAAACTTGTACAACCTGGTAATATCATCAACAATTCTAGTTGCGAGGACATGCTTAGGATATTTAAATCCTTGATTGAAACTTGGTGAGGTGAAAACTCTATGGTTTTACCTTCACCTAAATGAGTGATCTAATACATTGATAGAAGGTTGCAGGAAAGAATTGGAACACATAAATGACCATTACCTACCTGAACTATTCCAAACCCTACAACACCAAGATATCAATCATCACCAAAAACTATTTTTTTGGTGTTACATTCATTGAGAGAAAAAAAGATGGCTTTATCATTATCCATATGATAAGATGCTCCGGAATCAATAAGCCACTCATCAGAAGAAGAAGAAGAAAGTTGAATTGAAGGAGAAACCAGAAGAAGAAAGTGCATGTCCATGAGAAGAAGAAGAACAAGACGAATCAATGTTGATTTCTTCATTGCTACTTATAAAGTTTCCATCTTTTTAAAACATTTTGACTCGTTATGACCATCTTTCCCACAAAAGTTGCAATGTTTTTCAGTCTTCTTATTTTTAGATTTTTCTCCTTTGTCACCATTAGGAGCTAAAGTTGGTTGAGAGGGTTTGAGACCTTTTTTTTTCTTGTTTTTATGGCGAGGATGTTTCTTTTTTGGATTCTTGGGTTTATCTTACTATTGGACCACTAAGGCTTTGTTGCATGTACCTACAATGTTGATCAATCCAAGTTGCACAAGATTATCCTTCTCTTGAATCATAGCATCACAAAAGGACTAAAGAGAATGTTTTGTATAAGCACTCCCTAGAGATTCTTTGCTGGCATAAAAGGCAGATACAAAAACCGAGTATGCATTACCAAGCTTCGCAACAATAACATATATGATTTTATCCTCCTTCAGATATAGTTTGCAGTCTATACATAAAATTCTAAGTGTTTTGAACTTAGATAAGTAATCTTCAATGCAAAGAAAATCATTTGGACTTAAAGACACTAATTGATTTTCTAACTGGTGGGCTCGAATAATATTATGTTTATGAAACACATCTTGAATCTTTTCCCGAGCTTCATCAGAAGCATCAAGTACTTGAAGGTGAAAACTTAAATCAGGAGAGATGGATATTCCAATTAGTCCACATGCTTCATCACTCTTATTATCCCATATGACTTTATTTTCATCATTAGTGGATTCTAGTTCTTTTCCCAAGGTAATCCAGTACAATCATTTACTTCTTAGCACATCCTCCATATGGGATATCCATGAGAAGTAGTTGGTGCTGGTAAGAAAAATATAATTAGGAGAAGCAATATTAAAATATGCAGATAATATTGACTCAAAGGATAAAAATGGGGGTCTACATAGAAATCTCTCAAAAAGATAGGTTGTTTTAAAAAAAACAACACAGAAAACGGACTTTGGATGTGAAAGTTATGCCCTTTTGAAAAAAGGCATAAACTGTACCCAAATAGCCATGTGGCAAATAGAAGATGGTCTACGTGGTGATGCTCCTCCTTATCTAACTTTGTCTATAAGCTCACTTTTAAATAAGTTAATTATGAAGTGATCAACTTTTATAGAATAAGTGGGAATCACTTTTACAATGAAGTTACTTTGTAAATTAAAGTTGCATGCAAACAAAAAGTAACTAAAAAGAATATTGAAGTTACTTATAGTGTTTCACTTTTATAAATGAAGTGAAATGCATTTTACAATAAATGCCTAAAATTTTTCAAAAAGTAACAAAAAAGAGACTTGAACTCAAGACCTCTTACTAAGTAAAGCAACTTTTAACCAAGTGACCCAATGCAAAACACAGTATAATCTTAAGAAGGAGGATGGGGGGTGTTGTTGTTGTTTTTGTTGTGGAAGATGGTCTTGGAGTGCATGTTCAATAAAAAATTATTTTCATGCATTCACACACAAAAAAGTTCCTCTTCTCGACAAACAACAAGAGTTATATCTCGGTAAGCTTACCCGGAAAATGAAATTGTTTCCTTTGTTTTTTATTTACCGGGATCGCACAAAGTGCACGACAAAGAGCATACACAGACAGAAAAACACTTTCTTTGTTGTTTCTAATTTGTCGATATCGCACAGAGTGTAGGGAAAAGAGAAAACACAGATCAAAAAGAGTAGCAACCCAGAAACAAAAAAATAAAACCGAAATATTATCTATGTAAAAAAATAA
>SNQJ01S0020196.1:51307-63760 GCA_010110895.2 Picea sitchensis | reverse complement strand
TATATATATATATATATATATATATATATAAAACAAATAACAAACTTGTATGGTATTGACTATTAACCTTATTGATGAAAATATATATATATTTTTTTAATTATTTAAATAAAATAAATAACAAAACTCTTGTGCATGATATCATTGCGTATCTACAAAACGCACCAACATGCTCGTGTGCATGATATCATTGTATATCTACAAAACGCACCAACTAATGCTATATAAGAGACTAACTAATAGGCGTCAACGATCGTTGACCGCAAGGCGATGTCTATAGTCCCTCGCCGGAGACAAGGACTAATAAAACACACATTAACCTCGTGTATTAGAATGCATGAATAAGTTAATAATTATATGCATTTGAAAGCATCTCATCATCACCACCACAAAGTAATAATTATATCTCCACTCACCGGTCCTCTCAAGGCAGTAAAAAGTTTTCAAACCAACCACGATATTAAAAAATATTTAATTTAGTAACTATAAAATTGATGAAATAAAACACACAATAACCTCATGTATTAGAATGCATGAAGAAGTTAAGAATTATATGCTTTTGAAAGCATCTCATCACCACCACAAGGTAATAATTATATCTCCACTCATTGGTCCTACATACATACCAATTGACTTTGTTGTAAGCTAAATTTACAACAATGACATGACTTTGTAGAAATTTGGGTTCAAATTAGATCATACACAAGTTTAGTTTAGTTTTCATATGCATAAAAGAAGAAATATTAAATCTATATATTGATATATTTATAAGAGGAATCCCTTTATTTATAACAAATGGAAGAGGTTCAATTCATAATTTGTTGGTATGTTAATACGATTAGTAAGGTGTAGCAACCTAACAAGTAATATATACTAATTTGGAAAATAATTATTAGCTTGCATAAACTTAATAACTATTTACATACACTAACAATCTTCTTTAAATGAAATGCATGAAGTAAACAAAAAGACATAAGAAATGGGTCTTAATAATGAGGCTTGTTAAGGTTTCTGAGTACAAAATGTTAATAGGATTAATGATGGTTAGAAACTAGATTAAATCTCCTAGAAAGGAGTAATGTCAATGTTTGTAAAGGCTCTGGAGCTGAAACCGAAGAAGATCCCACAAAGATGTATTGAATGGAATGAGCATGAGGCATGTGGACACTAAAAGATCCAATTATGAAGTATAACCAAATATCTGATTAGAAGGGCTAAGTAACCTCAAAGAACATGGTTGAATTTTGAAGTGGAAGAGGATCTATTGTAGAGACACAAGAATGGAAAACACTAACAACTACCACATGAATGCTACATACAAATAGGAATTAGTTAGGAACTAGAACAAAGGCTTCAATCAAAAGTAAACACCATCAACCATTAAAACATAAATTAGGTTTGCAAATGTTGAAAGCTCCAAATAGAAAGTATGGCCAAAACTATAAACATGGCGAAGTAACCCCATGTTGGAAATGTCATCAATGATACACATAAGAACTCAAAGTAGCAAATTTCAAACTCCTTAAGCAAAGAGAATCAAATGCACTCAAATCTCCCCCCTTAATTGCAACTCAGAGAAGAATTAAAAAAGAGTATATTCCTCTGAAAATGAGTCCCAACACAAAGGCATGACTAGGTACTCGTGTACAATAGAGGAAAAACAACATAAAATGAGTGTTCAAATGGGTGTCAATCCATGACATCGGAGTGCATGGGTAGCTAGACACTACAACACTAAGTAAAAATAGGAATTGGTGTCATGTACAAGGCTCACTTTGAATAAAATTGTATCTTGAACAAAACAATGAATCATAAATAATCACTTGAGAAAGCATTGCACATCATCCCACCACAATCTTGAACTAGTTGGATGTAGATGATGGAAATGGATTTCCTAGATGATGGAGAAAGATTAAGATACAAGTTGAAGGTGATGATGATGCCAAGGAAAGTAATAAAGAAAGGATCTAAAGTGGTTATCTCAAAGAATTACAAGACGAGGCTATGCACAGTCATGAAGGAAAACAATTAGTGATACTCTAAGAATATCTACACAAGTAGTTCAAAATCCACTACTTGGATGGCATGTCCAAAGGTACAAAAAGAGATGCAGCAAAAATAAATCCATCAAGGACAAAAATCCTCAATATGTGTCCTGAAAAATAAGGCTATGATAGGTATCCATGTAAAAGTGAGGAAATAGCACATATTTATAATGTGACATAAAATAAAATTAGATGAACATGAAAGGTGTTCAAAATCCCATAATGTTCCAAGTAAATAGTCTCCAGAAACTGACAAGCCAATGGAAGTGAAATGTGATCTGGTAAAAAAAATGGCATACATCAACAATGGCCTCCAATGATTGTATTAAAGCTGAAAAAATATAGCACTAGATACTGACAAGAAGTGTGCTTCAAGAAACAAGTGGTGCTACCATAAAAAAAAAAAAAGTTCTTAAAAAAAGAGAAGCAAACACAACAATGGTCATCAATATATTGTTTAAGACAATATGTGTGTTCTCTGGTAAAAATAAGGATGTCATAGAGGAAAAAACGTGTAGTGTTTAACCACTTGTTGGAAAGAGATTGGAATGTTTTTCATAATTCCTTAGACAAGATGGAAAATGGAAGCCTCAAAGAAGAGTTCAAAAAAGCATTGCCAATAATGTATGAGATACAATAAATTGACAAAAACCAAATATACCAATGACCTAAAAAGAGAGAGAGAGAGAGAGAACTTATTTTACATGAAAATGATAGTTTGTTTGTTTTCAAAATAAAGTAGTCTATGGAGTAGATTCTCAGTCACCTCATTCAAAATCAACCCATTTACCAATTGTCCATTCTTAATAAGTGAAAATACCATCACAACACCAAATAAAAAAAGGGAATGACAACTTTCCCAATGAGTCTAGTCCCTCAAAGATGACATTCCAGAAAAGGAGTTAAAAAAGATCCCAAGAAAGAGAAACCAAGTTCTAGTTCCATCAGTCCTACATGTCCTCTATTTAAAATGGAAGTGAAAGTGAACATCAAGCCCTATTAAGGTGATATTGATGCTTTTAAGTCGAATCATTAGTTGCAATAACTAAAAGTATATTTCAATGTCTATAATGATGAAGAGAATAAATTTTCATTTGGTCGATTGAAACTAGAGGATCATGCACTAAGCTAGTGTAAAAGACACATGAAGACAGTTAGGGTAGAGGGTCATCCACTAATATCTAAGTTGGAGGTGTTTAAAACACTCATAAAGTCCCAATTCTACCTTATTGGGTATGTAGAGGTACAGTGGATCCATTGTCATCACTTTAGGTAGAGGAAGGTGTAGAGCATGCAAGAGTACACCATAGAATTTAGGAATATGGAAATTAAATCAAGTATATCTCCCAAGAACCCATAAGTACTCCTCAAGTATATAAGGTGTCTACACAACCATTTACAAAAATAAATGATGCTTTTAAAACAAAGAATGGTTGAGGAGTCGTGTGTAAAAGCACACTACTTGGATAACATATGACATAAGAAAGGACATCTAAGTGGTTCTAAAAAGAAACACCACTAAGATGCTTCCAAGGAGGGGAAGAAGAAATGTAAAGGAGAATAAAATAAAATAGCATCCACTACACATCAATGCAAGGATCCAAATAACCACTACAACCATTGGAATATCAATGGTCACATGGAAGGTAAGTGTTGGAAGCTACATCCAAAGAACCATAAGAATGATGCCAAGAAGAAGAACCTACTAGGCATGAATTTTGGAAACCTAGTAGTGATAAGCTCATACGTGGATGAAAATATTATCTACACTTTAGTGTAGAAGGAGGTGAATCCAAGTAGCCTTCACCATAGGGAAGAGAAGGAATAAAAAAAAAATCCATATTAAGATCTGGGTCAAAAAGAGCAAAGTGGATCCTCTATTCAATTCTAGTTCATAGGCCAACATCATAGTGGACAATCTGGTCAGCAAGCTTGGATTAGAAGTGCATGATCATCCTAGCCCATATCCATTGAAATGGGTCAATAAGGATGCAGAGCTCAAGGTCACTAAATACTGTAAGATCAAATATTTCATAAGTGCAATTTTTATTAATGAAGTGGAGTTAGATGAATTACCCCTTTATGTGTGTGGTGTAGTGTTTGGAAGGCCCTACATGTATATGAGGGATGTCATCTTTATGAGGAGAGAAAAATAATACTACTTGAACAAGGATGGGAACTCTTTCATCATCTATGTGCACAAAGGTAAATCAAATATCTCACTAGTAAGTGCTAACCAACCTAAAAATTTGATTAGTTCTATTAGAAAGTTTTTATTTGTTTTCTTGAGAGAGAATTATCCAAAGGAGGAATTGGTAAGAGTAAAGGAATCCTCATAGGGATGTACCAAACAGAAGAAACAATAGTTGGAGAAGTTGTTGCATTCATATATAGGAGTGTTCTAGGATCCTAAAGGGCTACCACCTAAGAGGGAAGTGGAACATGAGATACAATTGTTTCCTAACTCTCCATTACCAAATATTGAGCTATATAGATAGTCTATTCTAGAAGCAGATGAAGTGAATAAATAGTTATATTAGTTGTTGGAGTAGGGAGTAATTCAACCAAACACTTTGTCATGTGGTTTTCCTATCATCATAGTACCCGAGAGGGATGCGACTTACGAATGTGTATTGACTAAAGATATTTGTACAAGATTACACTCAATATTTGACACTCTCTACCTACAATTGATGATTTTTTATATTAGTTGTAGCATGCCAAGTACTTTGCCAAGTTGTATATCAAGTCGGATATCACTAGGTATGCATTAAAGAGGAATACATTTTGAATACCACCTTCGATACAAGGCAAGGTCTATATGAATGGATGGTCATGTATTTTGGTTTATCTAATGCACCAACTACATTTATGTGATTGATAAATGATGTATTTCATCCTTATTTAGATTAATTTGTAATAATGTATTTGGATGACATATTGGTTTGTATCTCTACCTAGGAAGAACACATCTCACATCTCGTGCATGTGTTAGAGACCTTGAAAAAGCATAAACTATTGGCTAAACTTAAAAATTTGAGTTCAAGTTTTCTCAACAATTATTGGTGTATCTAGGGTATGTTATTGGTGGAGGGGAACTCAAGATAGATTCCATCCTCAAGTGACCAGTTCCTACTAATGTCATTAAATTTAGGATATTTTTTGGTGCAACACAGTACCTACAAAATTTCATAGCATCCTTTTCAGCGGTAGTTGCACCACTCCATTCCATAACAACTAGTGGTAAGAGTTTCCAGTGGGGAAAGAATCACCAAAAATATTTCAATGAGATAAAATGGAAGATTATTCAAGCACTAGTTCTCGCATTTCCTAGTTTGCAGAAGCATTTTGAAGTGGAGATAGATGCAATTGGATATGATATGGGATCGATATTGATGAAGGAAGGTAAGTCAATATGCTATCATTCTAAAATGTTTCATGGGGGAGTCCTAAACTACCCTACATATGATAAGGAAGTATATGCTTGGGTTCAATCTATTAATAAGTGGAAGCACTATCTAATGGGAAAGGAAACCATTATCCACAGTAATCACCAACCACTACAGTATTTTTAAACCCAAACTAAGCTTCAACAAACCAAACATTACAAGTTGATGGGGTTTTGTGGTCGGTTCATCTAGTCATTGAATGTAAGAAGGGAAACACTAATAAGTTGGTAGACATATTTTCAATGCCTCCCACATCATGATTAAAAATTTGGGAACTCTTATGCACATGGATCATTTTACCATTGATGCATACAAAGAGGCATACACAGAAGATGATGAATTTAAAGAGATGTTTCAATAGCTACAGGACAAACATAAATAGTCAATAGGGCATTGGTTCAAATGATTACAATAAAAAACATCCAAACACCTAGGATGAAAATATGATTTATAATCAACACTCTTATAACATAGTAATCCATACTTCTACCAACAAGTCCCCTTTTGAAACTTGCTTTTGGGTATTTCCAACCTTCATCCTTAGATGTTGTATATGGATTGTTGGGTATAAATTGTAGCAAGGGTGTACAAATTATACTAATCTAATGGTTGTGTATTAGATCTAGAAAAAATAAAATTAGAATATGAAAATCATGTCCTAAATCTACTCTACAATGCTTCAAACCCTCATTTGTTCATGTAAGAAGAAAGATAGTAAAGAAACTACAACAATACACATGAATAAAGAGTTTGAAAGAATGCAAAGAATGTATCTATTACCAATAGAAAGGTCAAAGATATCACTTGGGGAGTAGACTTGTTGAAGATGTGGCTCTAAACCTCCTCCTTGGAGGGTCATTAACTTCCTCAATGTGTGTATATCCCCTCCTTGGTTGAGAGAGAAAGTAGTATCAAAATAAAAGTGTTATCAAGAGGAAGGAGTCCTCAAGATCCTTGGTGTGATTTTGGCAACATGTACCTACTATGGATGGATGGATGGAGAGACCTCAATCCTTTATTTGTAGGGAAAATAATGGTTAAAACCCCTTGACATAGTCTTCAAAATAGTGGTTAAAGGTGACCATATAGGGGCTAGGAATAGATATTAGAGTTTAGAAATGTGCACTTATAACTACTTTCCCTTTTTGGAAAATTCAATCTAGAAACAATCCAAATTGTGAATTTTATAGAACAATGTAGTTTTTGGGGGTACTTTATACATTGATGGTGCACTTTCTAGAGGTATTATCTACATTGGCCCTAATGGGTCAAAATCAAGATTTGTCCCAACAACTTCTAGAGGTCTAGTGGAGGTGGAAAATGGAGTGAAATGGATGGAAAACATGTCGATGATGGTGTATTTTAGAAAAATGTATAAAATGTCACAAGTGAATAGTTCTTAGGTGATAACATGGACAACAAGGAGGAGTGAGGGAAGATGTCATTGGGGAAACATGGAAAGTAGAAAATTTTGTTGAAAAGATTAGGTAAATCCATTGAAGAAATCATAGGAAACGTATAATATAGGTAAATCCATTTCTTCAAGGTAAATTTTGTACTTCCCATGTTTCCCCAATGACATTGAAGAAATCATAGGAAATGTATAAGGCCCAACATAATCAGCACGGAACTAAGAAAACATTTAAGGCGGGAAATAGAGTTTAGTTGCAGCTAAACAAAGAAAGGCTACATGAGCTTGGTAAAAATATCAAGGCTATGCGGCATGGTATTTTTGAGTTATTAGAGAAGGTGGGTGATAATGCCTACAAACTTAGTCTACCCCCATATATGCACATTTACTCAGTGGTGAATGTGGAAAATCTGAAACTCTATGAGCCTTCCATGTTGGATCAAGAAGCTAAGGAGTAGGTCATGCCTACCATATAGGATTTAGTACCAAAATTTCAAGAAGAGTTGGCAAAAGATATAATTTTAAAGAAGAAGTCCAGAACTACCATATAGGGGCAGTATGACCTATGGCAAATTGAGTTGAAAGGGTGACTTCCAATAAAGGCAAAATGGTACTAGTAGCATCTTTTTTAGGAGGAGATTAAAATTATGACATGTTTCCTTAAAAAACTTAAAAAAAAAAACAATACTATTGCAAACAAAAACCTTAAAATTGACACTTGAATCGAAAAATGATATTACCAATAAAACCCTACAACCTTGACAACTAATACCATCATAAATAAAAATAAAAATTCAAAATAGACACCTAAATCATTTCTTGAAAATTTATTTATTACATATTTTTTCAATTTATATTAAAAATAAATAAATTAGAAAAACCTATACAAACCAATTTTAAAAAATGAAAAAAATAAATAAATTAGAAAAAAAAAAACCTATACAAAACCAATTTTAAAATGAAAACTCAAGAAAAAAAAAAATATATATATATATATATATATATATAAAAGATCCCTTTTTCATCTCGATGCAAATATTCCACTTTATCATAAATTATATATTCAAACTATGACTAATAAAAAAGCCAAACATAATATATTAGAAACATTACACATGTATAAAAGTTTTATTTTAGAAACATTGTTTTATTACCCGTGTTTATTGGAGATGTAAGCCTTTAATCTATGGAATGTATCTAAATATTTTTCTACGACCCCCACATTTTCGTCTATCATTTTAACATTTTATACCTGAAATATACTTCATCTAGTTACTTTATCCATTGTATAAACTTCCAACACGAAGTACCTCTTGTATATCAAATGAATATAATGTCCAAACTTCAACGTATTCTCTTTAAATGGATAATCGTATTCTTGGCTAGCAAGAAAGACTACGTAGAGAAACCAGAAACTTTAGGTAACAAGTGATTCAACATAATTAAATGTCGATTGGTTGAAAAGGGGGGACAAAATATTTTGACACTTATCGATCGTGAGGAATATATGTCCGAATCAAAGGACATGCTAAACCTTTTCATTTAATTTCATGGAGAAACTTCACCGTGGAGCTCCATAATCTATTTCCCATCTATTCTATAAGAAAAATTCTATATATTTTCGAGCTAGTAGGAGGGTTCTTTTGAGCAGCTTATCAAGTTCTATCCCAGTTAAAGAAAGTGGTAGGAGTCTTAATTATTATGGTCCTTTCCTATTAAAGAGTATCAGGATGTTACTTTCATAGGTTCATTTGATCACATAGCGACTTATTAGACACTAGAAGAGTGTCAATAATCGATTTTAATTCACTTGGTCCCAATTTAAGTCAGTTATAGAGTTCAAATTTCAGTTTGGTCAATTCATCAATTATTAATTAAAGGGTTAGTAGGGATAAATGAATTTTAGAGTTATAATGTTCCCTAGCCTACTATCACTTATTGGACATCTTCGTGATAGTTAGCAGTATCATTATGTCCAACAATATCTTATTGGTACCCAAGCATGCTTAATCTTACTTGCTTGGCTTGTTTCGGGACCATAATATTTTTTCCCTAGGGGAGGCCATCCTAGGATTATTTTGAAGTTCTATAACCATCCCATATCACAATTTCGTATGTGAAGACTACTCATCTCATATTTCATGAGGTGAAGACTCATTTTGCTAAATTTTCAACATTGGACCCTTTCATTAGTCATTGGGCAAGTCCCATATGAACATGATCTTTATAGAAGATAAAAAGATTTATTTTAATTTTATTAAAAATATGGTGGTTTTACCCTATATCTCTCAAGATAATATTTCCAATGATCTATCATTTGCTTGATTCTGGGTTCGTTTGACCAGTCTATGAAGGGCATGAGTTGAACGTCTCCTAAATGGCCAAATTTCATAGTTGTGATTTCCTTATTAGTTTCTATTTTAAAATATAGCTCAAAATGAAAATTAGGTCTAGAGGTGATGTAGGGAAATGTGAGACCTTTTTTATGATATATCACATGTTGGGTTTTGACCCCCAGTTGTTGACAACAAGCCTTCACAAATCCAGGACTAGTTTCAAGGACCAGTTTGGTGATAGTGGTTGATGGGTGTTCTATATGCACTAAAAACACACTAAAAACCCTCAATTAAATTGTCAACCTGGGGTAAGTAAACTTAGAGTTGTAGCAAAATATATGCCAAGGTAGAAAGATTGGTAGTAGTATATTCTAACTAAGGAAGTGGCTATCTAAGGGCTAATCTATTCAAATCTATCTAATGAGCAAACCCTACTAAGAAACTTTAAACTATGTAACCTAAGTACTTTTGGACCAAGGATTGATGGATAGTTCTAAGAAAACAAGTGAAACCCCTACTTGAAGCAAACTAGTTCATCAATAAGCAAAAACAACTATTTAAGTGTAACAATAAGAAAATAGCAAAAGCAAACTACTTTAACTAGCCTACCTAAATTCAATGAGCAACTATCCTGTGAAAGAAAGTAAATAAACAACTATACTATCAAAGCAAGAATAGACAAGTAAGCAAGTAACCTACTAAAGCATGTAAACAACTAACTACCCTAAGATAACTTCTACTGTAAGTAAACTAATTAAGACTACTCATTGAACAACTAACTAAGCTAAGAGGCAAATGAATTATATTCTTAATTCAAACTTCAAAACTATTTCTAATTCATAAAAGGAAATCTATTTAATTGAAAGAAAGAAGAACTAACAACTAACCTTTAATCTATGATAAACAAATTGTTCTTTCATCTACCAAAGCAAAAGACTATCTATCCTACAACAACAATAAAACTATATTTTGATCTACAAAAGCAAGAAACTATCTTTTAACCTATGAAAACTCAAATATAGTGTTGGTGGTTGTGTGAATGTCTCCGATGTCTTATAATATCTCGATGGCACTTGACAACAAAAGATAATTCAAGTGGTATCAGCTCAATACTGATCTCAATAGCAAAGTGAAAGGTGTGGATTAAACAATCCAATGAGAACTTAACCATTACCGAAACGATCGTCAATTACCCTGCATATTCATGGAATTATTACTCATGTATTAACCATCAACAATACAACGAGGTTATAATTGTACTCTATGCTATATAAGAAAAATTCATAAGTAAATTCAATCATTAACTAAGAATTGGAATTGCAATCTAATTCTAGGAAAGAAACTGCATAAAGTCAAACTATGTTATATCTATTTTAACAATTCAAAGTGTAAGAAGGAAAATGCTTAAAAACAGAAATTAAAACATGGCTCTAGCACATGGCAAGTAAACTAATGAATAAACTAATTAACAACTAGTTAGCAAAATCTAAATGACAATTAAATAGGCAATCTACAAATAAAAACTGAAACTAACCCTATCCATCCACCGAAGCCTTGTTTAAAGAAAGCATGAAATAAAACTTTGTTCTNCTATTTTAAATTTGATTTTAAAAGCATAAATAAAATACAATCTAACATTTAATTGCACACAGGGTTAGTGTATGAGTTTGCAAACTCGTTCCTAACTACAAAATCAATACATAGTAACACAAGCCTTCATACTAACCTGCAAAAGAACTAAACAGTTAAGCTACAACAACAATTTATATAACAAAGGAAAAATAACAATGCATGTACAAGAAATGAGATAAAGACATCTAAGTTATGAAATGCATAAATAACTTAAAGCACAGTTACCATATTGTTGGTGAGCCCCCCAGCAAGTCATGGCCACTTCTCAAACGCACACCACGAGCTCAGCAAAACGATTTCACCTTTAAAACTTGAAAAACACAATCTTATACAATTCTGGCAATTGAAAATGCAAAAACAGAGCAAAATCATATTCGTCTCTAATCCTCTACTTCTTCTACTGCTTCTTAACCATTGTATGACAACCATGGTGGTATTTATAAGTTTTACAGACCAAGAGGTCGACCATTGGAGGGTCAAACCTCTTCTATAAACAACAAATTATATTAATGGTGCCCTAACTGTGGAAATGGAGGGAGCCAATAATCGCCCAGCTCAACAACCCAAACCGAGTTGTCAAGAGTTCAGTAGTTTGAGGGGGGAATCACGAGCAAAACCCATGTTCCTGATTCGCCCACCACTGGACACCAATACCATAACCGCCAAATCACCGATCGTTTTTGTGCAAGACAAGGCGTTGGACCGGGTACTGGATCGAGTACTGGATGGAGTGTCGGACTGAGTGCCGAAAGCATAAACGTGATGCGATTTTGCCCTGTAACACCAAAAAAACGTGAATTAGATCCTTGGAAACATAAAAACGTAATGAATTATAATCAAGATCAATATAAAACATGAATTATACATACCTAGTGTGGATCATAACGTTTTGGCACAAAATTCTTCAAAAATCTTTTCCAGAACATGAAAAACACATATGTACATTCGACAAAAGTATCTAATTACTATCATAAAACTGATCATATCTCGGGCCCAACAATGGTTCAAGGTTTAAAAATTTCTATTGATAGGATAAAAATAAGAAAATCAAAATTTTCATGTTGTAGTGGACTTAGAGACCTTTCCAATGGTGCCTCATTTGCCTCATTTTAACATTGTATGACCTAGTTAGAGCCATCACAAATCTTTGAACTGGTTGAGGTTGGATGGTCTAATTAGCTTGCATGACAAAGGTTAAGGTCAGTCAAAACAAAATTTAATAGTCTCATTTCATATTTTTGTGTACACATCATCGAAGTAATCATTAAGACCTTTTTTATGATACTTTTTTCTCTGATTGGATATCATACGGTGACATGGAAACTTTTGTAAGTTTGAATATTGTGTGGGCCCCACTAGCAAATCAGGGTTTAGAGAGCAGGTCTTCTAGACCAAAATTGATGGCCTAGGTGGCACAAGATAAATTTGTTGATTGCATAAAAACAACGAAATCATCAATACCATTCCAATGGTGTGTCCTACGCTGCATTTTGACTCTGTCTCATCTGGCCTCATCTCCTTCAATGAAAGTTAAAGTTAAAGTCAAAGTCAATTGGGTTGACTTTACACATGCTTTGAGG
>SNQJ01S0020196.1:30538-51297 GCA_010110895.2 Picea sitchensis | reverse complement strand
TCATATTTAATTTCATATTTTCCCTGGATCATCCCCCAAACCATCATTTTCCAATAACCTTTTCAAGGTCGTATCCCACTCATCCTGAGCCCAATTGGCACTAAAGAAAAGGAATTGGGATGTTAGTGAGAAGCACTACATAATATGCCTAAAATTTCAAAATTATGGTTGTTACATCAAAGGCACCAACCTTTCAAGATTTTAGGCCTATGTCACCCTTTGCTAATTTGAGCCCAAATTAAGGTCATTTTTTGCCATTCATTGGGGAAGCCTTATAGGTAGAGAGGGGGGCATAAAAATAGGTCTGCAAAAGTTCCCAAACAATGATAATTTCCTTACTTTCAATGGCCAATGCCAAGATCCCATTCACTCCAAAGCATGCCAAATGTTTCCCAAACCTTGGGTCTTCATCCTCAACAAACCCGATAGCCATTGATGGCCTTTTGACACCATGAATCCCTCTATTTTGTAACAATAGACCCATGTTAAACAATCAAAGATTCCATTGGTAAAAATGAATCCCAAAGAAAATGATGATGTGGCACAAATTTTATCTTGTTCCTCCAAGGCATTATTCTATAATTTGATTTTCCCAAATGTTTACTTTTGCGAATTTATTGTAATTTAATTTTAAAGTCAAATTAGAATTGATTTAATTTTTTTAAATGAATAAAACACTTTTGGGGTGGTCCACTTGTCACTTTTCCAAAAGTGATAAATGTTTTGTGACCTAACCCTAGCCTCCTCTTCTCTTATAAATAATAAAAAGACATGTGTAATCCTTGAGGACTTGTTGAATAAAGTAGCTAAGCTTTGTTGATTTCTCAGGGTTCTTAGTGATTGTTTCTTACTTGTTCTCATTGGGTTGTTGGAATTGAATCTTAGTTGTTTGAGGGTTGAGGGATAGTTGTGAATGCTAGTTATGTTTTCTATCTCCTTGATGGATTGGTTAGCTAGGTGGTGTTTACTATTTCCTTGGATTTAATTTGCTTACTTTTCCTTACTAACAAATCTTGTATATATTTTTTATGTGAATGTTTGTTTAGATTTCTAGAAGGAACAAAGCACACCATCCTTAATTGGAAAATAGGAGGTCTATCGGTCCCTTAGGAAAACCCTCAAGCCTACCTTTCCTTATTGGTTGGGGTTGTTTTGTCCCACTTATCCTCTCCCTCTTTCCATTTTCCATTTTCTACTCTTTGTTATTACTACCCTAAACATGTAAATTGTCCATTTTGGTTGGTTTACCCTTCTGGAACAACCTTATTTGTTGACTATTATACATGTATAATTAATTTATGTTTCCTTTTTTGTCTTTTTTGTTTATAAAATGTTCTAAAAATATATTTCTAGCTTTTAGGAAACTGACTAGTTTATGTTTCTGCTTCTCATAAGTGGTAGGTAGCCACCTAAATACTTGCTTGAGGAAAAGGAATTAGAAGGGAAACAAGAAAAAATAGTGAACAACCATGTAAAAAAAAATCCCCTCACTCCTCATTTCTATTCATTTTGAGTTTATTTAGTTTCCATAATCTTTTGCACACTTCATTGTCATTATATAATCAAATTTTTAGATAAAATATTTTCTTTCAAACATTTTTGTTCTTTGATATTAGCAGTGATTTCCATGTAATTATCATTTATCAAGTTTCCATTATAAATTTCTATCTCACTAACCAACTAACTAGTTGAAGTTTCCTTTGCACATGGTGGCTATGTGGATCATAAATAGCTTCAACCCCATTCCTCTAGGCTAAGTGGTATAATTAATTTCATTATATTATTTGTTCAATTTCATAATTTCCTTGACACTTGAGTCAAAGGATGAAGGTGCATAATCCTGTGATTGGGTGATGATTGGATTTCCTTTCCATTATACCTTTTTCTATCCAGGGAAAAAAAGAAAGTAATTTTATTTATGTATAAAAAACATTACATCAATAGATTATGTTAGCATTGATATTTACCCTCATATTGCAGGAGGATGAGCCCAATACCCATCACAGTTTTTGGTGGATGTTGGTTTTATATGAGTGGAGGTCAATGGGAAAAATCCAATATATGAATGATGTTCGACACAGAACTGGACAAGAAATGCACAGGGAAGTGAGGGCCACAACTAACTTCAGTCAGTGAATTGAGTTTAAGTGTGAGCAGAGGGAATACTTAGTAAGAAAGGTGGACAATACTGCTATGGGAATCATGCCTTCAAGCAGCTTGGAGAAGAAAAAATCAGACTCAAGATCACTCTTAAGCTCAAGATTCAGACACGAAATATGTCCAAACAACATAGTCACAACAACACAATGATCAAACCTACATTATCATGCAGCTACAACAACTCGATTGGATCCTCCATGCTCGAGCCATTCAGTGTAAGAGGAAAAAATATCACAAGGAAGATGACTAAAACAGGTCATGATATCGCTACAATCAAACCTACATTACAACAGCGTAAAAAGCCTCAACTGGATCCTCCATGCCCAAGTGTTTTAGCACAGTTTTTTACAGAGAGATGAAAAGAGGTTGACTTCTATTAATATGAAAGTATCAAATCTGATACATAACCAGAGAATAGTTTTGGAATCAAAACATTACAAAATAGGGAGCTCCGCTGAACCAGTTGACGACCTTAACAAAATATCAAAACTACCTATTTATACTTAGACCAGTCCACCACTACCAGGAGTGTGACCTATCTACTGCATTCAAAGCCTTTCATCTTTTCTTTCTTCTGTCAGACTAAGTGTGCATCCCTCTGTCATACGCGAGCTCAGTTTGGCATGGGCCTGCAAAAAAATTTGTCCATAGGGGTACCTCAGGCTGACAGCTCTGTTTTCCACGGTCGGCTCCTCCATACTTCTAATTACTGAGTGAGTCGAGGTTTCAACCACCCGACCTACCTTCCATTAAATTATTTTCCTCGGGGGCTCAACAAGACTTAAACCTCAGGGGGTGGCCACGTGCTGCTCTCGGATAGGATGCCATATAAACACGAGATTGCGGGGCCTATCAAAATCAGTTTGGATTTAGACTGCTTTTGGGCCCGCAATCCATCACATTTCGCCATGTAGCATTTTTTTCCATACCATGGTTTCCATTGTGGGACTGCTCAAGAAAAATATCGCCCAAGCATGTTGCGTCCCCGCAATGGAATGTGGTCGTAGGTCTGGTCCTGATCTGCGATCTGTCTGCGATCTGAGTGCACCCACTAGATTTAGTGCCATTGCCAAGCTTAATCGCCCACCAGCTTTAGGATCTGCCAAAAGTGTGCCTTGGGATGGGGTGCTACTTTTGGCGCTGAACAATAACAACTCTCAGAGGATGATCTGATGTGGAGGCCTAACGTCACCATGCTAATATGTCGTGGAAAGAGAGGTGACATGTGTCACTCGAAAATAGGCAAAAAGCATGTTTAAAATTCTTGAAATGAGTGCCATATGTCAGAACTAGACGGATGCCACGTGTCTGTGCCGACTGCTGCCACAAAATTGGTGCTCCAGGGCTCGGGCACTAGCTCGTTTTCCTTTGGATCCTCTATGTGATTTTACCCAGAGCTGGCGATCTGATGACACGTGTTTTCTTGAATCAAACGACCGAAATCCACTTTGGGTCTCTGGGCTCTGGGAAAATCAAATCTCAAACTTCCTCTGCCTTTGGCTGCTTTTACCCAGAGCTATGGATCTGATGACGTGTGGCCCTCCTGAGATCGACGGTTGAGATCCCCTTCTAGACTCCAGGACTTCGAGCCTTCAGGAGGCATTGCCGCTAAGATCAATGGATCCCTACTAATTTTGAGATCAATGGTCCATGATTGCTTCGAGAGTTCGGGCTTCGGCTCTTCAAAAGTTTTATGCACTTCTCACTTCGAAACTCCTGAAGCTCCTTTCCCCGAACGCTTGGATTGGCTGCCACCTGTCCCCCTCAAGATCAATGGCTTAGGCTTATTTTGGGGTTTTTCCCCGGCGCTATACTTCGCGCAACTTTAAGGTTTTGAATGTCGGTGAACCGTTGATCTCAACTGCTCTAGGAATTTCCACCGTTGAAAGGCTAAAACTATATTTTTCTTATGCTTCAATCTCAAAGCAAACTATTTTAATAAAGTTGCACTTTGTGTTCATGGTTGTGGCCTGCACGATCAAGGATTTGGACGACTATTTGCGAGCTAAGAAAACAGGGAGACCAAGGCGCACAAATGAACAAGGGAAAACAAAAAATGATTTTATCAGTTGAAGGGGGAAAAACTTCAAGACTCAGCCTGTGAAAAGGATAGAGACAGGGAAAACTACAGACTTGGGTAGAAACCACAAACCCACAAGACTCTGACAAGTTCATGTGATAACAGATTCTCATGGAATTCCTATGGCTGAAAAGCGCTATGCTTTCAAGATTATATATGTCCAAAAAAAGACTCAAACAATTAAAATTTGTCTAAGTAATAATCTATCGAGTTTTTATCCAAGGGGCTACTTCCATATAACATTGTCTAGGACAATTTCTGATAAATTTGAGAATAAAAGAACACTGTATAAAATTGAGATGTTATGAGTATTTAAAGTGAAGACTACTCAATTACACATTGAACCAAGAGGTGTGAAAAAAATATAAGACTCCTTGAAACCCCTTTTCCCGGATCTTCCATGCGCCATTGTCCATCTCCAATCCAATTTTGGAGAGCATGTTTGCTTCTTCGTTTATGTTCATGTAGACATGAGTGAAAAAAATGTGAAAGAAAGAGGTTGTGATATTATTGAATTATTCAAACAGTGGTTTTAGAGTGTAGTTGTGAATTTTTGTAGTTCCATTCATGCAATTTACTACAAACAAAGAGTCCCCATAAATATTGAGCCGCTACAAGTTTTTTTCTTTCGCCAACATATGAAGGAGTTTTAATGCCATGAATTCATTGTATTTATTAGAGGCTTCCCCCAAGCAAGCCAAGAAAGATATGGAGGATTCCTTATCTAGATGGATAATTCCCCTAGTTCCCATTATAAAAGGAGCACCTTGGGCTACCCCATCGAGGAAATCCCAAGGCTAGTCCATTAGAATTTTAGTTTCTAGACATTGGGGTAGGGGAGTCTTAGATTTGTTCTAAGGGAAGGATGCGAGAATTACAAGACTATTTATGACACATATGTCAGAAGAGATCATTCTATCTTCAAAAATTGCAAGATTTTGTGGTATCCAGATACCCCATGTAGATATTAGTGGAAGATATTTATTAGGGGAGTTTTTAGGGTTTGCTAGCCAAGAAAGAAGGGCATCTTCAATTTTCTCACCTTGCCAGTGGCTTCCTGTATCTTGGGACATCTCCTCCCAAACCACACATGAGAAAGAGAAATTCAAAAAGAGATGTATGTTGGTCTCCTCGTCTTGCTTGCATAAAGAGCATCTACTTGGGCCTACAAAGTTTTTATTTTATAGATTTACCCAGGCGAGGGATTTATTAAGTAGAAGTAGCCACATAAATAACTTGGATTTTGCTCGGATGTTCAACTTCCATAATTTTTTCCACCACCAAGGTGTAGGGATGAAAATATTTTCATGCATCGGTGCTAGATATCCTTGATATGGAGAATAGCCACCTAAAGGATTGAAGGACCAAATTATCTTGTCTTCTTGGTTTGAGGGGGATGCCAGTGAGGACCTGAGGGTGTTTTTGCATTCCATCCACCGAGGGGAATTGTCCTATTTTAATCCTACTTCTTTCCATTTGAGCCATCAAGGATGCCCTGAAACCAAGTCCGTTTGATGGATTTGATGGATTTGGTTTAAATTAAACTAAGTCCTGATTTAATTGCTAAATTAATGGATCTGGAAATATGTGCTTCCTATCACACGTTATCCATGGATCCTTACCTATGAGTATGTTATATATGGAGCCAATTTTCCATATTATCCAGTTCCTAGTGAGTGGGAAGGCGTTTAGGGTGGCCTTCTAGATTATATATCCAGTTTGGGTCCCTTTAATTGACTTCTATATATAATCAATAATCATTTCGAAAGGGAAGTATTTTTCCTTGATGACCTGAGATGAAAGTCTCTTTCTATCAATAAGCCCCCAAACATTTTTTCTGCCAATGATTTGAAGAATAGATGAATTTTTTTAAGCCTCATCCTCCTTGGTTTTGGGGAATTTCCTAGATATTCTAAGAGGCCAAGACTAATGATCTTCTATCTTCTGGTCCATCCCAGAGGAATCAATAAGAAATATGAATAATATTCTCTAGGATTCCCTTGGGAATCCAAGTAAGTTTTGTTCAGTCGACAGGGATGGATTCAAGAACTTACTTGAATAGAACTAGTTGTCCAACTCTTGAGAGCCACTAATTGCACCAAAAGTGAAGCATTTTTTCAACTTTAGCTAGGAGCCATAACTAGACACCCATCCTGTAATTGTTTTCTCTTAGATTAAACCCAATATATTTTAACCCCTCTCCAAAATCTCGGATATTCAAATCCAACATCTATGATATGCATAGATTCTCTTATTCTGTTAGACCCCAAGAGAAGAGAGTAGATTTTTCAAGATTTATTGGCATTCCTATTGCTTTACAAAAACCTTGAAGCATGTCCTTTAACTATTCAATATATTAAGGTTCCCCTTCACAGAAGATTAGTATATCATCAACAAAAATTAAACTTTTGAGTTTGAGGTTAGCATTGATTGATATACCTTTTAGCTGGCCCAATGAGGATGTTTTATGGATCTTCCTGCTCAGACTCTTGGCTACAAGTAGGAATAATAGGAAAGAGAGTGGGCATCCATGCCATATTCCTCTTTCAGAATTAAAAAATGGGTAGGTTGAGCCATTGATGAGGATAACAAAAGAAGAAGTGCTAATATAGTTTAGTACCCAAGTGTTGAAGGAGTGGGAGAACCCCATATGAATGAGGATTAATCTATTGTAAATCTAGATGACTCTATCAAAATCCTTCAAAAGATGCACTTTGAGAGGGATGGCCCATTTTTTTCCTATATGAACAGAATGTATCCCTTCTTGGAGAAACCCCGTAGCCTAGTGTATTTGTATTCCTTGGAGGAATTCAAATTGTTCTAAGGAGATGTTTTCTACCGAGACATCCTCCAATCTAGTTGTTTATTTTTGTAGCTGCGGGTGGGTATTCTCATGTGCCCTAGTATTTGGGCATGTGGGAATCGTCGTGAGCACCACACTACACTATTTGTTTGGTGAAAACATCCTTGATAATTAAGTTGGGGCTTCATGGGTTTGGTGATGGGATTTGTGGGTTTGTGTTGGGGCTTCACAACCACAAGAAAGTCTAATTTGATGTTGACTTATGGAGGGGATTCTATGATGACTCATAAGGATTGTATATAAAGGAGAGAGGTCATTGTGACATTTCATATTGTGTAGAGTTTGTGAAGACATGATGGAGCTAGCATAAGTGAGTCTGCACTTATGTTGGGAGGTTTGGTAGTTTCAACAAAGGGAAATTATGCAATGGTGGAAAATCTGTCCTAGGAGAGAGAAGAGAAGAAGATCACATGTGTGGAGTGAATTTTTCACATGTACGTGGGTTGCAGTGGGACAAAGCACATATATACATGGGTTGTAATGGGCATAGCCATGTATGTACATGGATTGCAATAAGGAGAACCACGTATATAGTTTTCTGGGAAGGAGTAGGTCCATATAGCCTGACAGGTGACGTCAATAGGCCATACAGGTGATCTGCAATAGATTTGTGGATAGAGGAGATTTCCAGGATATTTGTCTAGGTTTGGTTTTCTGTTTTGTATGGTTATTGGAGGACAAGGTTTTCCTCATATTTTGGTGATATTTCTATTGGCTGAGAGGACAAGGTTATCCTCATATTTGGTGATATTGTATTGGTTGGGAGGGTTGGTTTTTCCTTCATAATTTATGAAGTTAACAAGGTTACATAAAATAAATATTGTGTCTTGTGTGCGTTGATGATTCATCTATGATATTTTGTGTTTTTGTTGCATATAATTTCAGTGAATAATTTTCAGTGTAAAATTGTTCAATGATAAAAGATAGGGTTTTATTGTTAGATAACTAGGAATCAATTTTCAATTCTAAAAATTAGTCACATAGAGTTGCATGTGAAAATTGACATGGAATCAAAGCTTGGGATCTGAAGAGAATGGGATCATCTTGAGACACATTTGTTGGATATAACACTAGAGGAGTGTTGTTCTTGTTCTTGTTCTTGTTTTGGGTGGGTCACCATGGTGAGAACATTGAAGCTTGAGGATGGGATGGAAGGGGAAACCAACTTCTGGGGTTGGAATTCAAGGGTTCTCCTTCTGTTAGAAGAGAATGACCTCAAGGAGTATGTTGAGAGTGTGATTTCTCGCCCTACCGATCTGTAGGAGTTGGCAGCGCAAAAGAAGAAGGAAGTGAAGGCTAAGTGAGTGTTGCTAGAATCCATGAAGGATATTTTGATTCCTCACATTACTAAGAAGATGTATTCCAAGGACATGTATGATGCTCTGTTAGGTTTGTACCCAAATAGGAATACTGGTAGGAAGTTGCATTTGAAGCACCAACTTAAGGTTGTCAAGATGTCCAGTGAGGACACGGTTGTGAATTATCTTATAAATATTACACAGATCTGATATCATCTTGTGGCCATTGGTGATAAGGTGGAGGATGTTGAGTTGGTAAATGTGGAGTTGAGAGGTCTTCCTAGGTATTGGGAACCATTTGTGCAGGGGATCTGTGCATGAGAAAAGTTGTCAGAATTTTATAGACTATGTATAGATTGTATCCAGGAGGAGACCCAGTTAGTGTCCAAGGATGATATGGATGGTGTGGTAAAGAGTAAAAGTGATGAGAACCAATCCCTTGTAGCCAACATGAGCAGGGGCAAAAGATGTTCTCTAGGCATAAGAAGTTCTCTAGGGAGGAGGGTTTCACCTGGTAGAGAAGCATCTCCAAAGCTAAGACAAAAGAAGGATTTTAGTAAGATCGGATGTTTTGAGTGCCATGAATTTGATCATTATGCTTCATAGTGTCCACTCCGGAGGGGAAGAGAAAGAAGGAAGCATGCATAAGTAGCAGAGGTTGATGAGGTTGCTGACAAGTTCTAGAGGGAGATATTGTTGGTCTTCTCCCTTTCAGGTACAACTTCCAGGAGGGGGACTTGGTTGGTGGATAGTGGAGAACCTTGACACATGAAAGGTGCTAGAGAGTTATTTGACACTTTCACAGAGACTGGCTCACACTTGTGTTTGGATCTTTTCATGTGAGCCAAGCATGCAGTATGGGGATATGGTAAAATTCCATTCTGATTGAAGTCAAAAGAGATGTTGAGGGTGTCAAATGTGCTATGGGTACCATAACTTAGGAGGAGTTTTCTCTCAGTCTCGAAGATTGAGAGAAAGGGGTGCCATATATTATTTCGAGATAGACAAGTGTTGTTTGTGCCTAAACGATCTAGCTTCATATCAACAATGATTCTTGAAGTTAGGGAGGGAAACCTATATAGGTTGAGGGGGAATCCTATGCGTGCTATGACTAGCAGGAGTAGAGATACAGATGAGGAGGATCAGGTGGCTCAACTAGTGGTGAGGAAGGCGGTCCCACCAGTAGCATAGGTTCATAGGGAGTAGGTATATCCACGAGTGGTGAGGCAGGTGGCCCCACCAGTAGCATCAGATCAAAGGAAGCCAAAGTTTAGAGGGAGTCATCCCTCAGGATCCAGTAGGGAGGAGCAGCCCCCAAGAATGTTCATAGGAGATTAGACTTCAGAGGAGTTCAATTAGCTCAGAGGGAGAGTTATAAATTTAGAGGGAGTCCCTCCTCAAGTTCAGGTGGGAGAGAGGAATCTTCCAATATTGATAGATAGGTTTCATGGGTTGAGGAGGCTAGAAAGAAGGTTCAGAGGCAGGAGGATTCTAGGAGAAATATGTCTTACAATATGGGATCATGCCAGATGGTATAATTTTCTTCAACAACCATGGATGAAGCTAGTCAGAAGGATTGGAGAGCAAGATTTTCTTCAGTGACAGAGGGAGTAGTCAATCAAGTGGATTGGAGAGAAATTGTGGTAGCAGATCCAGTGCGAGAGACAAATTTTCTTCCAGGTGATTGTGGAGTGTGGTGAGAATAATTCTCTCGCTAAGAGGGAGTGTTGATTTTTGTAGCTTTGGGAAGGTATTCTCACATGCCCTAGGAATTGGGCATGTGGGAATCGTCGTGGGAAGCACGTTACACTCTTTGTTTGGTGAAAACGTTCTTTGGAATGATGTTGGGGCTTCATGGGTTTGGTGATGGACTTTGTTGGTTTGTGTTGAGGCCTCACACCCACAAGAAAGTCTAATTTGATGTTGAGTTGTGGAGGGGCTTCTATGATGACCCCTAAGGATTGTATATAAAGGAGAGAGGTCATTGTGACATTTCGTATTGTGTAGAGTGTGTGAAGACATGATGGAGATAGAATAAGTGAGTCTACACTTGTGTTAGGAGGCTTGGTGATTTCAGCGAAGGGAAATTATGTAATGACAACAAATCTAGCCTAGGAGTGAGAAGCGAAGAAGATCACATGTGTGGAGAAATTTTTTTGCATGTATGCGGGTTGCAGTGGGACAAAGTGCTTATGTACGTGGGTTCCAGTGGGAACAGTCACATATGTGCATGGGCTTCCATAAGGAGAATTGTGTACATATTTTTTCTAGGAAGGAGTGGGTCCAAAAAAGTTGACATGTGATGTCAGTGGGCCGTACAAGTGATCTGCAACAGATTTATGGGTAGAGGAGATTTCTGGGATATTTATTTAGGTTTGCTTTTCTAATTTGTATGGTTATTGGAGGAAAAGCTTGTCCTCATATTTTGGTGTTTTTGTATTGGTTGAGAGGACAAGGTTGTCCTCATATTTGGTGATATTGTACTAGTTCAGAGGCCTGGTTTTTCCCTCGAAATTTTTTACGTTAACAAGGTTACAAACCAGAAATATTGTGTCTCATGTGTGTTGATGATTCATCTCTGATATTTTGTGTTTCCACTGCATATAATTTCAGTCAATAATTTTCAGTGTAAAATTGTTCAATGATAATAGTTAGGGTTTTATTGTTATATCACTGTGAAGCAATTTTTTAGATCTGAAAATTAGTCACATAGAGGTGCATGTGAAAATTGACACTAGTGGTTATTATTTTGGTGATGATATTGTATATGTTGTTGCACAGAGATATAGGTCTAAAGAGATCAAAATTTTTTGGATTACCTAATTTTGGGATAAGTTTTATAAAGGTGGCATTGAAAGTAGCTCGCATCTGACCTAATGTTCTAGAATATTTGCATTGAAAGTAGCTAGAATCTGACCTAATGTTTTGGATTATTCCACAATTTTGAGGATATTCTATCTAAGAAAGTCGAAACATCCAATGTAAAACTTTGTAGGGAGATCGTCTAGCCCTGAGATTTTATCTTTTTTAAAACTTTGAAGGGTATGCCAAAGGTCTTCCTTTGTTACTTCTTCCATTATATTTTTGTTACCCTCTTGGTAAATGAAATTGGGGAAGAGGCCAACAACTTGTAAGATTGTTTCAATTGTGGTTTTGGATTCAAACTTGAAGAGGGATTTAAAGTGGGTTGATCCTATCTTCGTTATCTCTGCAAAGGAAGTGGATTTTGAACCATTTAGTTTTTCAATGGACCAGATGGTGTTGGAGGCTTTCCCTACCATCATACCTACTGTGGTTAATGTCAATTTTAGTAGGGAGGGTGAACCGACACTATTTTTTGTGTAAATTCCTTCCTATTTCTCATTTTCAGGGTGTTTCCCCTAAAGGGGTCTGCACATAAAAGAAAAAAACACAAAAATACAAAACCCAAAAAACATTAGAAAACAAAAAGGAAACGGTCTTCCCTTTTAAACAAACAAACACACACACACAAACACACACACACACACACACACACACACACACACACATTTCAATTTTGTTGATCGAGAGACATACTTGTGAAAGAAAGACATGATCTTGTCATGTGGATGACTTGGTCTTTTCATTTTTTCATTGTGAATTTCTAAAATTCTAGGAGCCAAATCTAGGAAATCCTCATTAGGGGGCCCTTGTAAATTTTATTTTCCTTGTATCAATTGAGTGAACTTTCCTCGAATTGGTATGATTTGATAATCTCATGGTTCTAGACATTGAATAGTTTAGTCTAGATTGGAATACTACATAGCTTGAGTAAGTTCAACCAAACTCCCCTGGGGGGTCTTGAGCCTCTTCCTTTGTGTAGGTATCCTTCTTCCATCCAAACGAATTTAAGAGCCAAAAAGTGCTTGTGATGAGAAGGGGCTAACCCATGCCAACTCACTCATCTTATACTAGGTGGAATAGTTGTTAGATAAAAGTCGTGAGCCTGATTCAGAGGAACTTCATAATGGAATGGTATCCTTGCTTGTTGATTAACCATATTAAAAAAAATAAAAATCACACCTAGTTAAAGTTTCAAACCTTTCCTTAGTCCACCCATCATCCTAGGAAACTCTTATTTTTTTATCTAGTTACATATTTTTTCATAGTTGTAGCAGCTTATTGAAGAGACAAAATTGAACCTTTAGGCCAAACATTTTACACTCATCCCTCCTTTAACTTATCTGGACCACTTTCCAGGCAATTTTGGGCTTTTCTTCACATATTTTGAGGCATAAGAATCTTTCTATTCATAATTTCCTGCCATATTAAATGGCATGAATGTAGGTTCCCAAAGCTCTTTTGATTCTTAATTCTAGTATATATGCATAAACCATTTGTTGGATAGTTGTTTTAGACCCCAGTTTACCCCATGAACTAGTGTAGATCATATTTATGAGTCCATAAGAGAGTGAAAAACTTATCATTAACTTTTATTAGTTTTCTAGTATGAAAATTAGCAAGCTCATTTTCCCACCCATTACCCACAAATACCACCCCAAGATTTTTCGGCCCTCTAGGGAGATGAGGGAGGACAATACCCAAGCTAGGTGCTCCTCAAAGGGATCACACACAAGTCCCTCACCACTCCTTCTTTCTATATTACTTCCTAAAAGAAATCAAGACCATCTGAGATGCATGTATCATTTTCCTTGTGTTGAGCTACAAAGGAGGTTGTAACCAATTTAATTTCTACATAGCTAGGATCCATTTCAACAGACATATTTTGATTATAACATCTCCCTTTTCTAGAAAATCCATTGGGGAGACTTTCAAACCTATTTTATTGTATCCCAAAATTTTACTAAGGATCGAACCCAAAGTCTTTGGTATACCTTCTTCCAACCTCTACCCAAGTCATTTCCCCCATCTTTTGACATAGAAACACAAGACAAGGTCATCAAGATATTCATTGAATTTATTTAGTAGGTTTTATATTTTAGTTTCCTTAGTAATTTCATTAAATATGAAGTCATAAATACCATCAACATTTATTTTCTCACACCTTATCAATATTTGATCCCACTTGTTCAACCTCTTTTGAAACAATCATCAACTGTTATATCTTACTTTTCACTAGGAGAAAAACTGAAACAAATTTCTTGTTTATTTGGGATAATTTAACACATAGTTGGAAAGAACATGATTATTGATGTGATACCCCTCTTGGAATCAAAATACATTACCTGATCCCATCACAAGTTGGAAGGGCAGAAACATCCTAAGACTAGGGAAATAGTTTTCCTTGGGATTACAGGAAACCTAAGTTTGCGAAAGAAAGCAAGTGGTGAGACACATACATCTATGAAACCAAAGGGGATGTTTTTCAAACATGGTTGTGAAATATAGATGCCCCAACCAAGGGAGACATGGGTTGGTTTTCCAGGTTAAAAATGCCATAAGTTGCGATGGCCAAAATCAATGTACTTGTTGAAAATCAAAAGGTACCTTTTACAATTACCAAATGAATAAAGAATGATTTAGGTTGATTATACACATACAGAAACGGGTGCCCCAATGAAAGATGGCTTGGCTTGCTTGGGGTGCAAGTATTTGAAGTCAACTGATGAAGGGTGGGGGGCCCATGGGTGGGCTTTTGTATTAGGTAAATGGATGAAGGATGGATTTGTAGATGGACAATTGATTTTGGATGAGATGAAGGGAAAATGAAAATGCAGGGGTGCATTCAACAAAACCAACGAAACATTATTTTCTGAGTCCATGATGGGAAGGTTAACAATATGATGAGAAGAAGCATGAGGTTCATTCTTGGAAGTGAAAAAACTATTAGGACTCTCGACCCTAGGAGGTAAGAATAACATGAGTGTTGGTTTATCGGGGGGAACATATGTGAGACAACTCATGAAGGTGAGAATGCTACCAGTTAATAATACCAAGATACAAAGAGTAGTGAAGGTACTTCCAAACCATTTGTTGGGAGGCTTAGGGGTAAATGTCAGAAGGTGTAACTAGGAAATGCAATTACTCACAAGGGGATTAATGACATGCCAATTTTGAAGATGTATACCTGAAGGAACTATGAGAGAATGATGCCAATTTTGAAGATGTATACCTGAAGGAACTATGAGAGAATGATACAGACTGAATTATGAGCTTGTGGATGATAACCTGCACAAACATCACATACCCAAATTGAAAATATTTGATGAACCAAAAATATGCTACGAAAATTTGGGAACATGTGCAAATAAACAAGCGTACCTATGCCCAGGAGTTAGGTAACCGACCATTGGGACAAATGTATAATGTGGAAAACAAATCATACCAATGTGTAGAATGAAGTGTCAGGAACATGACGACGTGAACGGTTTGAGAAACAGAGCTTTTCGGCTCCTATACGAGCGATTGGAAGTTTTGGTTTTGGGCGTATAAATGGGCGTGGGGCCCACTGTGCCAGCTCAATTGTACTTGTGGTGACAAGGCTCAGATACGCTATTGAATGAGTTGGAGAGTGTTTTGGAGACCGCAGGAGATCATATTGGATTAGCGAGAGATCTTGGTAAGAGATCATAACCTTTTGCATTTTTTGGATTTTCAAGTTTCTGGGTTGGGGGTCCTACAATCACTTTTGTGCGAAAGGGAGTACAATAGCACGAACGATCAGGAAATACTCACGATGTACTGTGCAAGTATTACTAAATCTCTTGCACCGAGGGCATGGGAGAAATTAGTGCAGTCTCTCCAATGTTGGCGCGACTATGATGGTTTCCCCCATGCATATAAACACGATTTTTGGGAGGACAATCACGTCGATTGGCGCATATATGCATGGAACATCTGTACCAACCAGTACGACTATACTGGAAACAACTATGAATATGATAGTGTGATTGTGATGTGCATAGTCGCGCAGACCAGTGCGACTGTATATGAAAGAGTTGCGCTAATCGACATGATTGTCCCTTATGAAAATCGCGCAGATTGGTTGATTTAGATTTTGGTTGATATGATTTGCTGCTAAGGAAGGTTTGGTTGATCATGGTTTGTTTGGTTGGGTGCAGGTGGTGCACAACGTCTTGGAATATGCCAATACATTAGAGAGAGAGATATTGGGAGCGCCTCCGAGCAGAGCTGCAGGGTGACATGGTGATCCGACATCAGCTGGCCACATATGGCCTGCTAAAAATTTTTTTATTGTGCATCGGTGCGATCATAGGAGGAGTTACTGAACTTCTTGATTGGGATGTGAAGGTCGGAGATGCAGGCTTTCATCATCCGCAGGAAGGAGGTATGTCTGTCAGCGGATGTTGATATATATTTTTTGATGGGACTCCCCTTTAGGGGGACAGAGGTAGAGGTCCAGCCCCATATGCCTAGATAGGTTACTGCATATGAGATGGGGATGCACCATTTCTCTTCTCACAACCTATTGATGGGTGGGGAAATACAAATGGTGATGATTGACTCATTACTGATGCAGGTAGTGGTCTCTATGGTGATCAAGATATATGGATCCTTGGGGACCCAGTGCATCTAGAGTGCACATTTACGAGTGGTTGAGAGGGTGATGGATGGGGAGACCTTTGACTAGATGCAGTTGATGCACTCTTGTATGTTTTCTCATATGGATTGTTGTGCGGTCGAGAGATCATGGGAGTTTGTTTTTGGATCGGTGTTATGTATATTTTTCCTAGAGAGAGTGATGCCCTTACGCCCACAGATGGTTTTAGAGAGGCCTCCCCCTTGAGAGTCACAACTGATGTGTTGGGCACACATACTCACTCATCATGGTGGTGGGGAGGCGGGTCAGTACTTTACTGCGAGATTTGAGAGGGTATAGGTGCAGATGTCATAGGTTATATTGGAGTTCCTTTATGCTGGTATGGATTACCGACACGACCCAGACATGGTTCTTCCTCTAGGGAGCTTTGGGACAGATGAGGTGAGCATATGTTTATGTATTTTTGTATTTTTATGGCTTGGATGTGATTTGGATGCATAGAACTGATGTTGTTCTATGATTTTTGAGTGCAGATACTAGAACGAGGGGGTGGGAGGCAAATGTGGTATGAGAGACCCTGTTCAAGAGGCCCCTAAGGGCCAAGATAGAGCCAAGAAACATCGTCATCAGGATGACCCTGGAGTCGGTCCCTCATGTGCTCTGGTTGGGTATGTTGATGTGGATTTGTTGTGGGAGATAGAGGATTGGCGACAACATTTCGACCGAGTGTTGTGGGGCATGCTTGAGGCACAATGGTCCCATATCCAGGATGAGGATGTCCTGGAGCAGTGTGTTGGAGGGAGACATGAGTGGTGGGTTTTTATACAACGTACCCCCATCATTGGGGTGTTGGTGACAGGGAACTTTCCCCTTGCCAGAGGGGTTCCTTCGGTTGGAGGAGGGGCTCCATCTAGGGAGTCACTAGAAGATCCTCCTGTTGGTTTTTTCTTAGAGTTAGAGGCACCATAGGTGCCAGATGACATGTATGGTCTAAGCCCAATTTTTGTACCATTCTGTATAGGGGCATTGATCCCCCTGTTTGTAAATTTTAGTACATGTTTGAGATTTGAGCCTAGCCATTTTGGTTTCCATGGTTTTGTAACCTATTTTTTTGTGAAACTTTATGGCACTATGTGTGTGTGTGTGTGTGTGTGTGTGTGTGTGTGTGTGATATACATCTTTTGATGATGTTTCATTTTTCTATGATATTTTCATATGTTTGATGTGATGATTTGTACTTTATTATTTTGATCATGTGGTGGGTGAGATAAATTATACTAAATGATGTAATCAATGTGGAAAATTCCAATCTAGCACTTCATTAACCATTTAATCTGCAAATTTATTTAGATGTCTAGGAATATGTGTGAATGTGATGGATTCAAAATTCTGATATAACATTCTAACTTGCAGGTATTTTAAAAATAGGCATGGATCACGTACTTTGTATACATTGTTTAGTTGCAGGACGACGAGCTGGGAATCTAAGAGGACACTAAGGTGACGAATGTGAAGGTGGATGGCATCTGCTAGGAAACCAATCATGGAAAGATGTTTGTCTTGGTTGTTGGTGGTGGGACCTAAACATATGCCATTGTAGTGTATTAGTGCATGCATAGAGGTGTAAATGGCCCAATTTGTCGAAGCGAGATTCTTAGTCTATCAACTAGCACAATCAGCATACCTATTGTGGTAGGTTGGTGGATGATTCATCTGTAAAAGTAAGAAAATACCAAGAGTCAAACATGTGTTGAAGATGTAAAAAAGATTAAAACCAATAGAAAAATATGTACATGAAGAAACCCAGGGAAGAGTGGCTACATTAGGGGTATAACTTCTTCAAGTATAACCCATTGATAGGGTCTTTGAGGGAAGAGCCTTCAGGGTGTGCTAGGATGTAGGCTCCCTTTGTGAGGCAATGCCAAATGATAAACGAGCCCTGCCAAAGGGACTGAAATTTACCATGGCCTAAGGTATCATGGGCGATGTCATAGGCCTGGACCACGTCACCTTCATTAAATGAGTGAAGGTTGACTTCCCTGTTAAAGGTTGTTTTGGAGTGTTTCTTAGTTGCCTAGTTGTTCTGCAAAGAGGACCATCGATCCTCATCTAGAGATTTTAAAGCAAGCAATTGTTGCTCCATAGGGGTGGTGTTTGGTAGCAGTTTGATTATGGTATGCAATGTGGGGATCTCGCACTCAATGGGTAGTACTGCTTCGACCCCATGGACCAGGTGGAATGGTGTGAAGACAATGGCATTTTTTACTATTATGTGGTATTCCCATAAGGCAACAAACAACATGTGATTCTAGTTGGTTTTATGTTTGTCCACAGTTTGTTGTAGCATGGTTTTGAGGACATTTTTTACTACCCCAACCTGTCCATTGGACTATGGGTAGTATGGTGAAGAGAATTCATGAGTGAACCCTAATTTTGAGGATAGTTCTGCAAATAATTCATTCTCAAAGTGTTTTCCATGGTCAAACATAGTTGTAGGGGGAACCCAAAGTGAGTGATGATGTGGTTAAAAAATAATCAAGTTGTGGTATTCTTCATGTTGTTAAACATAGGCATAGCTCCAACCAATTTTGTGAAGTAGTCAACTGCTACTACGATGTATTTGTGCCCATCACTAGATGGGAGGTTGTAGGTCATCAAATCCATGCCCCATTTACAGAATGGGCTCACAGTGATAACAAGATGCATGGGAGTTGGTGATGCTCTAGCCTTATGCGTATATAGTTGAAATTTATTGCAATGCTTAATTGCGTGGATGAAATAGTGAAATAGCACGGGCCAATAATAACCAACCCTGACTACTTTATCATTGGTAGACATACTAGAGAGGTGTCCACCAAACGCACCACTATGGAAATTATTCAAGACTCACTCTACCTCTTCGAGGGTGAGGCAGTGACATAGTATGGTATACACTCCCCTTCGATATAGAATATCTCCGATGAGGAGATAATGAGGATTTGGTGTCAGATTTGTCGACGATACTCGCGGGAAATATGAGGGATGAACTTCTTTGTGTGTAGGTAGACAAGAATGTCTCCATACTAAGGTTCTTCATATGAAATGAAGAACAAATGTTTGTCTAGGAAGTTCTCATTAATAGGGGTTTCCTTGGTGTCTGATGGGAGATCGATGATCAGTTCTACAAGGACAAGGGCATTCTTACTTGTAGGAGTTCTGAACTCAATATCATGTTCCTGGAGGATTATGATCCATTGGGAAAACTTTCCATTGATTTGGCTTCGACTCAGTAAGTAGTGCATTGGGTTAGAGTCTGCTACGACCTTGGTGGTGTCAAGCAGGATATAATGATGCAGTTTTTGAACTAGAAGGATGATTGCCAAAGTCATATTTTCTTCTTGGTTGTACTTCAAAGGTATCCCTTAGATGTTTCTACTAATTTATTAAATGTCATGCTCATGCCCATCATCGCCTAACTAGATGAGTACTCCTGCAACTAACAACTCTAAGGTTGACAGGTACAAGATGTAATCCTTGTCGAAGTTTGGTGGAATAATCAAGGGGGCCTTAGAGAGAGCGACTTTTAATGAATCAAAATTTGCTTGAGCATGTTGATCCCACTTGAATGGGATATCATAGCATAATAAGCGTAAGAATCCATGGGCACAAATCACATAATCAGGAACAAAGCGACGTAAGAATTTGGGTTTTCTCTAAAGGATTTGTAATTGGCACAAATTTTTTTGGGGGGAGGGATCTCACTAATGGATTGTACCTTGAGAGGGTCCACAATGCTTCCTTGTTGAGATACAATGAACCCAAGTAAGCATCCGGCTATGACACAAAAAATACAGTTGAGGGGGTTAAGACAGATGTTATAATAGTGGCATCACTGAAAGATGATTCACAAGTCCTCCAAGTGTTGGGATTGCTTCTTGGACTGAGCATTGAGGTCGTCCAAGTAAGCTCGGATGAGATGGGAGAGATCATGGAAAATGTATGTCATGGCCTGCTTGTTGGCATGTTTTACAGGTAGCGTATGCTTGTCATTGATGGCAAGTACAGCAGCGATGATCAGTAGAGCAGTGATAATCGGGGAGGAGCAGCAACAGTGATCATTGGATCAACAATTCAGAATTCCCGATGGCTGTCAGATCTCAATGTAGACAAGAAGAGCGCGCAGATATGGAGGATAGATCTCGGGCGTTAGATCTTAGCACGAGGATCGACCATCATAGGATCCAGGGGAATCTGTACGATCATTAAACGTGCAAGGTGAAGCAAGTTCGCGAATCGTGACTTGGAGAGGCAAGAAACAATACCACAGGACTGCCGAAATCACGATATGATCTCAGCCATTGAATCAAGATCACATCTGGACCGTCGATCTGACTCACGTCAGCAAACCACGTCAGCTAAGAACACGTGGCACAACCAGGCAATGACAAGTGTCAAACTGATTCAACATTTCAGGCACATGTAAGTCATGAATCAGAGTGACACGTGGCAATTATTCGACACGTGTCAATCCACGTATGATGTCAGCAGGCTTACATCACTTCGGGGTTTCGCCTATCGCAACTTGGAGTGACAAGAACCTCCATCGAAGAACTCGCGAGATGCGAAATCGCAATTTAATCACAGCCGTCAGATCAAGGTCTGATCTAGACCGTCAATCCAACTATATTTCGGAATATCGCCTATCGCAAGTTCGAGTGTCAAGGACCTTCATCGAAGAACTCGCGAGATGCAAAATTGCGATTTAATCGCAGTCGTCAGATCAAGGTTTGTTATGGACCGTTGATCCAGCTCCATCTCAAAGCTTTGCGATTCGCGACCTGGAGAGGCAAGAAATATAAACGTCGAATTTGCGATATGCAAAACCGCGATTTAATC
>SNQJ01S0020196.1:9746-21038 GCA_010110895.2 Picea sitchensis | reverse complement strand
AAGGTACTTCTATATTTAAAATATTTTCAATACTATCACTTCCATATTGTATATATAACTAAATATTTGTCTACTTAATAATCTACTATAATTAAAAACACACTTCATTAACTTAAACTAGTATACAATAAAGAATATATTTTAAATACAATAAAAACCTTTTAATTACACTCATACCTAAAATTGACAATATAACATAGACATACCGTAATAATAGTAAAATTTAATAAATCAATTAAAACAACAATTCTCCATTGAATAACATCACTAATAGAAACAATAAAATTTCCATCACTTATAAAATCATAAAATCATTTTAATCCGAGAATATGATCTTAACTTATATGACATAACTTCATTGAAAATATATTTATGTAAATAATTGAAGAAATTGAAACATACATCATTCATTAATGAAAAGTTAATTTAAAAAAATCAATATAATATTAATTTTACATTTTATTTAAAATTTTTAATTAATATATATTTTATTTTATTCAATATATTAATATATATGTATATTTCACCAAATATATTATTTATATATTTATGTAAATAATTGAATAAATTGAAACATACATCATTCATTAATGCAAAGTTAATTTTTAAAAATCAATATAATATTAATTTTTAATTTAATTTTAAATTTTCAATTAATATATATTTTATTTTACTCAATACATTACACAATCAACCTTCCTTTTTATGGTTTTAATCACCAAAATTAATCAAAGAGAACATTAGTCATCACCATCATATAAATCATTAATTTATTATAAAACAATTTTATAAGATTCTTAGTTAATATTTTGCATTTATTATTCAAATATAGAAAATGATTAATTATTATTATCTTAAAATAACTCAAAATTTTCAACATTTATAAAATTAAATATAAAAAATTTAAATGAATTTCAATTTTCGCTTTCACCATTTAAAAATAATCAAAAAGTCTATAACCATACATTCTTCATATTCAAATACAAAAATACATAGATTTAGTGACATCATGGACAATTGCTATCAAGTTATTTAGGGAACCGATAGAGTCCATAAAAATGTTTTTTTGGCACACCTATTACCCAATACCATGCTTTGTCCCAAATAATGAACATAGCAATAACTCCCCCAAATCCTATGCCCACCCCTAACCCTAATGCTATCAAAGACATTTTTTCATTTAGATGGCTCAACCATCCCCTACCTGCTCTATGTTCAATGAACTGCTTTTTTAACTTCTCCTTTTGGTTGCATGGTGGTAGAGGAAACCCACATAAGCACTTGTTCCTCTGAAATGAAGTCTGATTAAAAGTGTAAAATTGTGGTCCTATTGGGATTGAACCACAAAGATTGTTAAACGAAACATCCAAAAAAGCCAACATTGATAATTTAGACAGCTCTTGAGGAATTGTTCCACTCAATTTATTTTTGGCCAAGTCCAATTGCTCCAATGTAGAGATCTCACTAATACATGCAGGGATTTTCCCTTCCAAATGGTTCCCAGATAAATTTAGCAACCTTAAACTACTCATATTTCCTATACTTGCTGGTATTTCTCCTGTAAGATTATTCCCAGACAAATCAAATATCATGTTTGTAGAGGACACATATGACAAATTATACTCAATTCCTTTAATATCAATTTCCATTTCCTCTGGAAATAGAAATGTGAATGCTTGTGAAGATCCATTTATTGCAAAACTCCTTAGTCCCTCAAGTTTAGATGGTATTCTTCCACTGAATCTGTTGTTAGATAAATCCAACAAAAACAAATTGGTGAAATCTGTAATCCATTGAGGAATACTGCCTTGGAGATTATTATAACCAACATTTAAAACTTCTAAGCCACCAAGACTTGTGAAGTATGAAGGAAGCTCACCTATAAATCTGTTTTTGCTTAAGTCCAGTACCTGAAGATTGGTACAGTGTACCAAAGATGAAGGCAGATTCCCAGAAAAATGGTTTGAATGAGCAGATAAAATAATTAAAGAATAATTACAGATGCCCTCAATAAGAATCGGTCCCTCCAACTTATTCGCTGATACATCTAATTCAGCAAGTGATTCCAAACCATTAATACTCTCAGACAACGCACAAGTTTTACTCCCAGAAGAGTCAAGACAATACCCACCCCTGACAAGTTTGGAAGCACGTTACAGACAGCGCACAAGTTTGGAAGGACATTAGATACGATTTTAAATTCCACATTTTACTCCCAGAAGAGTCACGTCAATATTGAACACAAGTTTGGAAGGGCGTTCCATACCGCTTATAAATTTTTCCATTTTATTTTTTAAGCACCATACAATGTAGTGAGTTGATTATTAATTTACTTCGTACTAGTTGATAGTGAATAGTGATTAAGAATTAAAAAAAAAAAACATAAAAACTCGAATCTTTCCCTTAAATCCAAAATACTTTCTTTCCTACATACATTGAACTTTCATATGTATGTGTATTTAGGAGGGTCAAACTCACTCAAGTATTTGTGAGGGTCAAAATTTCTTCTCACATAGAACTCCTATAGATGGTAGATAAACCATTTAAAGAGAACCTGGTTGTATTGTCAAGGTTCAATGTGTTTTGAAAGCATATAAGTTGAGAGAACGCTCATTAATCCAATTTGCTTATCCACCCACCTATGGAACCACCTATACTCTTTACCACTTGTGATATAGACATGAACTTTCCAGCAGCTAGCCAAATCCTGGTGGGTGCAGGCGGAAATAGACCATGGTTTCAGTATGTACAAATTCCAACAAAGGCTTAAAAACTTCAAGGAGCTGCTGAAACAATGGAATAAGAACAATTTTGGAAACATTTTGCAAAGCATCCAGACCATAGAAAGCCAGCTGGTGGAAATCCAAAACACCTTCATCGCCGGATCCAGAACTACCGATCTAATGAGAGAGGAGGAGAAGCTCCAAGCACAATTGGAAGAAAGAAGAAAACAAGAGGAAATTCTATGGAAGCAAAAATCCAGAGTACAATGGCTCAAGGAAGGGGAAAGGAACACAAAATTCTTCCATAGAGCAATGATGCATCGACGCCATGTCAACAGAATCACCCATTTAGAAGACGACCAGGGTAACACAGTCAGAGAACACTCTAAAATTGAAGCTGAGTTGATCAACTACTATCAGGACCTTCTGACGGAAACCAAGGAGGACAAAACATAAGCCATACAAAGAATCACCAGGCACATACCTTCACTGGTAACCTCGGAGCAAAACGCTGCATTAACAAGGCCCATCACCCAAGACGAAGTGGATCAGGAAGTAAAAGACATGCCCCCAGGAAAGGCCCCAGGCCCGGACGGGTTCACTACTGACTTCTTCCATCATTGCTAGGATCTAGTCAAAAAATACGTTTGGGAAGTTGTAGAGGAATCGAGAGCATTGGGTGTGGTCCTCCCGGCCCTTAATGCAACCTTCTTAACTCTCATTCTGAAAGAAGAAAGAGTCACAAATCCCAAGCAGTTCAGACCCATAGCCCTTTGTAATGTCATCTACAAAATTATAACGAAGGTAGTAGCTAATCAACTCAAACCTATTCTGACGCATGTCATCTCCAAGGAGCAAGCATGGTATGTAGAAGGGAGACAAATCATGGACAGCGTCATCCTGGCTCACGAGGTCATCCACTCTCTCAAGACTTCAAGAACCCCAGGTATGCTAATCAAACTTGACCTCTCCAAAGCGTTTGATCGAGCCAGCTAGCAATATCTTAGAGCCATCCTAGATTCTTTTGGTTTCGATGAGTGTTGGGTCAACTGGATCCTTAACCTCACCTCCTCTACATTCTTTTCCATCCTAGTAAATGGAGTCCCATCCATACCTTTCTCACCCTCCCGAGGCATCAGACAGGGATACCCTCTCTCGCCCTTCCTATTTGTACTCATGGCGGAAGGCCTGGGCAGATACATCAAGGCAGCACTCACCGATGGCTCCCTCAAAGGACTACCTCTACACAACATTCAGCCAACACTCTCTCATAGTTAGTTTGTCGATGACACCCTCCTTCTGAACTCCCCTACGGTCTGGGAGGCCAACAAGCTCAACTCCATCCTCTCTGACTTCACTGAAGCTTCAGGCATGTCCCTTAACTATGACAAATCCAAGCTCTACTTCTTCAATACTCCAGCCTCTGTTCAAACTCATATCTCCTGACTCCTAGGAATATCCAGGAGCTCCCTTCCGTCCAATTATCTGGGCGTTCCCCTCACGGGGGCAGCCACCAGATCCATCTCCTGGGATAGTCTTCTCCTTTCCATCTCTAACAGACTAAGTAATTGGACCTTTAGACCCCTCAACATTGCATCTCGGCTAGTCCTCCTTAAATCAGTTTTGCAGACTCTTCCCATCTATCTCTTTACTGTCTTAGCTGCTCCCAAACATGTTATTAGAGCCATCAAAAACCTTCAGTGAAACTTCCTCTGGCATGGCCACCAACCTAACAAGAAATGGGTGTTATTAAATTGGGATAAACTCTGCATGCCAAAAAGCCAAAGAGGGTTAGGCCTTCGGGACCTGGGGAAGCTCAATCAAGTTATGGGAGCTAAAATCTAGTGGCGCTGGCTAAAAACTCCAACAGCGGCCTGGGCACAAATTTGGATGCAAAAGTATGCCCCCCTCACGCCAGCCAACCAGCTAATCAGGCATAACAATAGAATTCAAGGCTCCAACATCTGGAACATTGCTTGGCAAAATCACACTCTGGTACAGAACCATGCCTTTTGGGAGGTCCGAGATGGCGAAAGTGTCATGTTCTGGCATGACTCCTGGCAGCAATTCAAACCCCTGAATGAAATGGCGGACCTATCCACTCTCAAGGGAGCTCTCAAGGGAGATCTCAATCCGCATACCTCCTTAAAGTTTAAGGATCTTTGGAAACCTCAGGGACAACACCTTCCCTGGCGTCAATGGAAAACCTCCAACCAAGACCTTGGAGTTCCAGAGAATCTCAACCTACAGAGCTGGCAATCTCAAGCCAACCGTCGGAAAATACCTAGAAGAGGAGGGCCGGACATCCTGAGATGGGGATACTCTACAGCCGGGACCTTCACAATAAAATAAGCCTACTTCCTACACAACAACCCTCAAGGCAAAACCAAAGAGCCCATATGGAGCAAAGTCTGGAATTCTGCTCTCTGGCCCAATGTTTCCACCTTCCGGTGGCTAGTGGTGCACAATCGGGCCTTAACCTGGGATAACCTCAGGAAAAGAGGCTTCATCGGACCATCCCTTTGTGTACTATGCTACCAACAAGAGGAAACCAAAGAACATCTCTTTAATGGATGTTGTTACAGCCAACAAATCTGGGATCAAGGCGCGCGAATCATGCGCAAATCCAACCAACACCGAAACAGCATCAATGAAACAATAGAGAACTGGGACCGCATCACCTACAACAACCCACTTCTAAATCACATTTGGCAGCTTCTCCCATGATTCATCCTCTGACAGCTTTGGAAGGAACGAAACAAAAGAATTTTCCACTCCCAAGCTTCCACGTCGGAATTCACGTGGGAAAAAATCAACTCACTAATCAAGAAAACAGTTAGGAGCAAATCATGGAAAGCAGAGGACCTCAATTGCAATCCCGAGGAACAGAGCATTCTTCAACGCTGGCAGCCCATCCCAATCAATCAACCAACACCAAGGACTAACAAGCATCAATAGATCAGCCCAACCACCTGGTCCCCCCCTTCAGTGCACTCCATCAAAATCAACTTTGATGGAGCCTCCAAAGGCAACCCGGGAACAACAGGATATGTAGCAGTGATCAGAGACTCCAAAGGAGAGATCCTAGGTCTTGTAGCGGGATTCTTAGGGGAAACAACAAACAATGTGGCAGAACTAACACAATTATTGAGGGGCCTCCAAGCAGCTATGGATAAAGACTATCACAAAATTATCTTAGAAGGTGACTCACAAGTCATCATCCAATTAATCACAAAGATTCTCAATGGAAGCCGCCCTTCAAAAATCTCACCAAGCTGACGACTCTCCAGACTGCTAGAAAATTTCAACTGCCTCCTCCAACCCCATCTCAACATCATACCTTCCCATGTGAAGCGAGATGCAAACAAGGTAGTGGATTGTCTAGCAAATGAAGCAGTCGAAATGGAAGTCGATTACTCCTGCTGGGTGGACCACGTCTCAGAGTGCTCAGACATCTTCACTAGGTTCCAAACCTTAGCTGCCAAAGAATTATATCCCCCAGATGGGGTGCCATGCAGCAATTCGGAGACACGCGGAATGATGCCGGGACACAGCATTAATGCATCAACCGGCGACCATCAGACATCTTCACTAGGTTCCAAACCTTAGCTGCCAAAGACTTATATCCCCCAGATGGGGTGCCATGCAGCAATTCGGAGACACGTGGAATGATGTCGGGACGCAGCATTAATGCATCAACCGGCGACCATCCCCTCCGCCATTAACACACCATGGATTACTACAGTCGTAATCAAACGACGAGCCTCTTCGCGCAAGGGAACGGTACTAGGCTCCAGCGCACTCAACACCAAGCCTTAATGGCTATGGCGTTCGCAGTCGCCCTCCGCCTTATCACCGGAATTGATAGCATCGACAGGCATTTGTTCATTGCAGTGTTCACTCCACCAGCGCATCAGCAGTTCACTCCATCGGAGCAGAGATTCAAGGTCCCGCTGAAGCTCTGGAGCAGAGTAGTCCGTCCGTTAGGAAGCCTGGTCATTCCCAGGGTCTCCACCATGCCCAGGGCACGCGGAAAGCCGCACAGGGGTGCCGCTTGGTACACGGCCGAGTCTCGACGCCAGTGACAGAGGAAGTTTGAACAGGCGCTGGCCATGGCATCCACTCGACGACGTAGGAAACCACGAACGCCTCCCATGGCGTACGTGGAAGAAATTGCCTTAGAGGATGCCATGTAGAGCTACCCCAAGCTCTCGCTGTTTACAGTCCTAGATAACTGGAACCCACCCACTGAATTTGGCGTGGAAGACAAGCCTCCGCCTGGGGACATCCAGGAAGGTTTCAAATCCAACAGCCCAGAGGAGAAACTTCACCACCTGTTTTGTCGAAGAAGAGACCCCTCTCGATGCAACCATGGGGACGGCGACCCAGTCTCTCAACCGTTCGAAGCAGACTAGCAAAGAAGCAACGGAATCCAGACATCCTGCCTCCGTCGACAGCCACTGGCAGGAGCAGCCACCCTTCACCGATTCGGGGCACCTCACTCTCATCTTCGAGCTAATAAGTCTGATGGACGACTAGGTTTTCCGCCTTGCTAGAATTGACCAGCGGCTTGATATGCTCTTCGCGGCCCACTCCAAAAATCAACCATAGCGGCAATGCCCAACGTGTGCGTAGACTTACGTGCTTCCAGCAAGCTGGCGACAACAGGGGAACGAGGAGAAGCGCACAGGCAAAAATGTTCAATGATATTCTTGGTTAGGAGTCCCTTTTCTTTTTTGCATGAAGCTTTAGCTCAGTTAGTTTTTAATTTTTCTTGCAACTAGCTTATGGCATACAGTTTGAACTTCATAAATGACAGTCTTGGTTTCCTTCAGGCAGGACGGAACCATGTCTATTTTGTTAAAAGGGAAACACTTGGCATAGGATGCCCAACTGTCTCGGTTTCCTGTTTAGACGGGACAACTGACATCACAAATAGTTATTGTACCTTGCTTATGATAATATAACAGGATCCATCTTTTTTACTTAAAAAAAAAAAAATTGACTCTCTATCAAATACCATTAAAAAACTCTCGATTGGCTTGTACAATTTTACCTTTACCTTAGAGATGGAATTAATACGGTTTAAAAAGTCTCGATTGCCTTGTACAACTTTACCTTAGAAATGGAATTTGACCAAATTAATACTTGGCTCGCTCTCTATCAAATACGGTTAAAATTTTTATATGAATGTCAAATTTCTGTGTTGAAACGGTTAAAACACATTTAACAGCTATCAAAACCATTAAATTTAACGAATTTTAAAATTTTAAAATTCCAACACTCAATTGAAATTCCAACCCTGTTCCCCCATTTTACTCCCAGAAGAGTCAAGTCAATACCCACAACTGACAAGTTTGGAAGCGCGTTACAGACAGCGCACAAGTTTTACTCCCAGAAGAGTCAAGACAATACCCACTGCTGACAAGTTTGGAAGCACGTTACAGACAGCGCACAAGTTTGGAAGGACATTAGATACGATTTTAAATTCCACATTTTACTCCCAGAAGAGTCACGTCAAGTTTGGAAGGACGTTCCATACTATTTTTCCATTTTATTTTTTAAGCACCATACACAATGTAGTGAGTTGATTATTAATTTACTTCCTACTAGTTGATAGTGAATAGTGTTTAAGAATTAAAAAAAAACAAACATAAAAACTCGAATCTTTCCCTTAAATCCAAAATACTTTCTTTCCTACATACATTGAACTTTCATATGTATGTGTATTTAGGAGGGTCAAACTCACTCGTGTATTTGTGAGGGTCAAAATTTCTTCTCACATAGAACTCCTATAGATGGTAGATAAACCATTTAAAGAGAACCTGGTTGTATTAATCCAATTTGCTTATCCACCCACCTATGGAACCACCTATACTCTTTACCACCTGTGATATAGACATGAACTTTCCAGCAGCTAGCCAAATCCTGGTGGGCGCAGGTGGAAATAGACCATGGTTTCAGTATGTACAAATTCCAACAAAGGCTCAAAAACTTCAAGGAGCTGCTGAAACCAGCATATATATATTCATTCTAAGTCAAGCATACATTTATCACGACAAAAATTAATAAAACAAAGACTTAACAAACCACAAAAAATAATAAAACAAAGACTTAACAAACCAGCTTCTCTTCCGAATCTATCTCTTATATGCATTGCATAATTTTGTTTAATGTAATAGTAGTTATAATGATGTGTTTTCATGGTATTGCAGGACTCTTTATTAGCTATTATATTGAGTGCATAATTTTGTTTATTGTAATAGTGGTTATAATAAATTTTATTTAGAAAATCATAATTTTGAAGTTATTTTTTTTAAAATTTATTTTATTTCTCTTTTTTATGATTAATTGCTAAGTTAATTTATAAAATGTGTGCATTAAATATCTACATTGTAAATTTATAAAATAATTATATTTATAACTAATTATAGAAAAAATATTCAAACAAAAATAAAATTAATATTTAATTTTAAGATTGCGCTTACTTGATAACAATAAAAATAATATACTATTTTCATTCAGAAAAGTATTAAAAAAATATAGAATACAATGTTAATGCTTTAGTTTTGAATTGCATGAAAGCATATGGAAATTTAAACCTCCATGAAACAAAATATGTAATATAACTCTTCGTCATTAAACTTATTGAAATCACATATTTTCAATGTGTAAACAATGTGTTTTTAAAACTACCTATATATAATTAATTTTTTTTGGATAAGAGATTTTTTTAATAGGGAAAGGTTTATAATATTCAAAACTACAATCTCAAGATTTTAAACTATAATTGGCCTATTCACAGGTTTCTTTAAACTAGATTTTAGTCATATATATATAATTTAAATTTTTGTGAATAAGGGAAAAATGTATTTTTTTTAATTTTATTTTTAAATAAAAAAGGTTTATAATACTTAAAACTTAGACTTCAAGATTTTAAAGTGTACAATGTTTATGGTTTTGGACTATTCACAAGTTTACTTAGATTAGATTTTAGCCAATTATATACACTTTAAAATCATATTATGGTTTTGGACTATTCACAAGTTTACTTAGATTAGATTTTAGCCAATTATATACACTTTAAAATCATATTATAGAAGCATCATTATCTTATTTTTATATAATTATTTAACTTAAATTAATGATGATGATGATAATGATGATATTGAATTGTTCTATCTTACCTTAAGAAGGTAATGGATTACTTGCAATTCTTTAGAACTTACTTGAAATTTTTTAGATCTTTGTTTTTGAGCTCGAAAATTATTAAGAGAGGCTTTCTAAAATCACCATATTTTTGCCAACTTAAAAGGTAAGAAGTTAGGAAGGTTGGTAGTGTCAAAAATGTTTTGAAATTGAGATCTAACCTAGGTATATGTTGGAAATCTAAGAGAAAGTGCTTTTCATCTTCAACTATCTTAGTGTCACAAAGTTGACACACTCTTTCATCCCACGATTGACCAATCCCAAGTTTCACTATTGAGCTCATGAGAATTTGTTCTTATTTTAGCAATGTTTATTTTTTTCTTTACGCTTGTCCAAACATAGAGATATTTTTTGTCTTCTAGATTAGGGTTGATTACCTCCTTATAATACCTTAATTTTCTTTTTTCCTCTAACTCTTTATCACACCACATTTTCTCCTTAAATTTTCATGTAATAATATTTTTAATAGCATCCTTATTATGCAAAATGATCCCTTTCATTATTCCCCAATGGCTTAGCCAAGACTGGGCATCTTTATGCCATCCCTGCTTGAGTCAAAGGTGGTTTGGGTTGGAGTTTGAAGAAATTTTATGAAGCCTCGTGTCTTCCATGTTGTTTAACTTGTTCTTATACAATAGGTATCTAATCATAGTTGTGTTCTCAATGGGTGAAAGGCTTTCCTCTAAGAGGAGGATATGATAGGGCACATTTCCTTTAATTTTGAGATTATAGGTTATAAAATTATTTTGGATTTTCTCTATCTTTCTCCATGAAACTCTAGAGATACTACATCCCCAAACTTCTCATCCATATAGAATAACATGAGTAACAAGAGTCTCAAAGAGGGGTTTTTTCTTATCTGATATCCAAAGATCAACTGATTTACAATTGTTTTCAAGTCCATGATAAGCTTTACATCCTTCATTTATCCTTTTCTCAATGCTATAATTCCATTGGAGCTTGCGGTGAATATCAATTCCAAGATATTTGTATGAAGTCACTTCCTCCAAGTTGTTGTTGTCACATACGAAAGTATCATATGTGATCTTATTGGATTTAATGATCATGACTTTTGTTTTGTCAATATTAACAGTTATATCCATATTGGAGAAAACATCCTTGAGGATTCTTAGCTTCTTTCCAAGATCATGGGGACTCCTTACCATAAGAATGATGTCATCAACATAAGAAGAAGATTGATACTATACCAGTGAGAGTTGGGACAACACAACCTGCTTCTTCCAAACAATCTTCTAATGTGTCAATATGCCAAAAATGGTAGGGGACAAGGGACAACCTTGCTTGACTCCAATATTGCAATTAATTTCTTTCGACCAACCCTCAGTGTTCTTAAAATTGG
>SNQJ01S0020195.1:173393-197053 GCA_010110895.2 Picea sitchensis | reverse complement strand
CCACAGAGGAGTCTGGAATATATGGGGCCAATCCCACTTGGGATTTTTTTGTGGATGCGGTAAAGGAACAGTATTACCCTGTTGGAAACTATGAGGACCAATACATGAGATGCACCACATTGTGGCAAGAGAGGGGCCAAGAAGTTTTGGAGTTCACCAATACCTTCCATAGCTTGGACACCAAGCTGGGTATCAAAGACTCCGAATGACATTTGGTTATGAAATACCGTGGGGCTCTACATAGATACATCCAAACTAAAATGTATTTTCTAGACATCTCATCACTCGGTGCTGCTTATCGATATGATGTTAAAATCGAGCATAACTTTAAGCACCAGAACAAATTGGAGTTCGTGTCTACAAATCCGCAACAACCAAAGTATGACAAATATGGCCCTAACAAATAGTCTCCTGAAAACTAGTCCAGGCCACAAGTAAAGAAGGGTCACTGGAAGACAAAGAAGGACACCAGAAAATGGTGTGATTTCGACAAAATCCCCTGGCGCAACACCAAGGAATGTCGCTCAAAACAATCATTGGTGTACGATATCAAAGACAAGGAGCTGAACCCTGATTCAGAATCTAATTCTAAAAATATTGGGAAAAGAGAGATCATCGACGCAAACCCCACTGCTATTGTCGTGACCGCAACAATTCAACCAGTAGATCCAATAGATCCTGAAGAGGAGGAGTGCCTTTTTCATTCAAAAATGTGGGTGAAGGGGACCCCACTGCATTTTATTTTTGATAGCAGAATCCATAAGAACCTCATCTCAGCAGAGGTCGTCAAATAGTTGGGATTGTCGACAACACCACACCAGCAGCCATACAACATCGGGTGGCTTTTCCAAGGATGAGATATTTGTGTCAGCCAACAGTTTCGTTTGTCATATGACATCCAACCCTTCAAAAATGAGTTATTATGTGATGTTTCCCCACTAGATGTATTTGATGTTCTCTTGGGCCAGCCATATATGTGGAGACGCCATGTTGTTTATGAGTTGCGACCCCTCAGTGTCATTGTTTCTCTAGGGGTCATGTCTACAGAATACTAGAGGTAGTTCCTACTATTGCTTCACCTAAAAAGTGCCACAAGGTAGTATCTCATACTGCAAAGTTCATCTTCTTCACAATCTGTTCAAAAGGGGAATAGAAGGACACTACAACCACTACAGCCTCACCCCAAGCATCTTCTATCCAACAAAAACAGGTCGAAAATGTTTCAGAAAAGTGAAAAGATTCCTTTCACACATCATCCTCTCATGTATCTTCACTTGTTGAACAACCTCATCCTCAATAGGTCTGTGACAAACTTCCACAAACTGAGCAGCACGACGTCTCCAGCAAGGCAAGCATCTCACCAAGATTCAGATTCAGCAAACATTTTTTCCTCCCCCCCGGGCACTCAATGCAATGGATACCATTGATTCCTAAGGATGGAGGACTAATCCAGGTGAATATCGATGGCCACCCACATTTTCAAACTGGCTCAAAACAATTTTCTGGCAATTTTGGTAATTTACTATTTTTAGCAATTTTTAACTTATGGGGCCATTTTGAGGCCCTAAACGATGTTTTTTGGGAAAACAGGTTTTCAATATGTAAGTTCCTTCGATATTGTTCCTAAAATGAATCTCCTTGACGATACCTTTCCAACCGGCTATCATACGGCTAAAACAGAGATCGTATGCAAAAGTTACGACCACGGGAAGTTGATGTACTAACTTACCCAAAAGGGGCCCACATGACTTTTGGCGTTTCATCTCCTAGGGTTAGGTTTTTGGATGCCTAGGGATTTTTTCACTCCTTATTATTGTAAAAAGGCCTTCAGAGCCTCATTGTAATCATCTTCTTGCGAATGCGAGTAGTCGTCACATCTCTTCTCAGAGATAAGTTGTCACCATTCTAACGAGTCTTTCACTCTATATTTTTACAGTCTTTGTACATTTATTTCATTAATAGAAATCGTGTATTACTATATATCTTTGTTTATGGTTACATATATGATACATTTCTGTTATATTATTGAATATCTGTGATATCTCTGTGTGTTTCTTTATTATATCTCCACTCTCATTTCATGCCGAAAATAATCTGGATCACTACTAGAGGATTTCAAAGTTTTTGGGTGTATCCACATTGCTTATCATGGAAATTTTACTGAGAGTGTTGAGGGTAAGGTAGAAATGTAAACCACAAATCATAAATATAATTTCAATCATTGGATCTCCTTCCTAAACATTTTATGTGCCAGCTTTAGTGCTAACCTTAGACTACAAGAAATCACATATATAATTAAGAAGCATAATTAAGGAGATTTAGCATAATGTTTTGGTCCTAAAGAGAATTTACAAATTTTTCATCTTTAATTATTTTCTTGGTGGGCCTTTCACTCTCAGTAAACTTGAGAATAAAATCATGTTCATTATTTCTTCATGTTTCTATGGTTATCTTGTCAATTATCTAGAAATTTGGTTTGTCCTTGAGAGCTTGTCTAAAATCTCAAGAAATGAGGAAACAAAGGTATTTAACCCCTTTTTCTTTCTTGCTTCTTCAAGAACAAACAAATTTTGAGTTCTCAATTGACTAGTAGCAATCATTCTCCTTTATTTCTGTACTTTCTCATTCCTCCTCCTTTTCGTATTCCTCTATCCATCTCCTCCATTACTTGTATGTGTCAAATTTTGTTGGCCCTCTTACATACCTTGTCACTCAAAACTAGCATAAACTAAGTTTCAAATAGAGGACCTATGATAGAAAAAAAAAAAACTTCTTTAATCACTTAGCATAGTTCCAATGTGGTTAGCTCAATTAGGAGAGGTGATGATTTCATTATATCATTTTAGATATCTCAATATATTCTTACAATCCTGGCTAACTATATATCTGATTCGATTAACTGAAGGTACAACCAAATAGGTACTTTTTAGATATTTATTCCTCGAGTTAGGGAAGCTCAGGGAAAATAGAAGGAAATGCAAATGAATCTAGTAGATATGATACATGAACAAGGACTAAAGGTGAAAAGGTCAGAAGAAAATTTCGTAAACGCATGGAATTTTTTCTTTCCAGAGGAGGATAATGCTCTTATGATGATGAGAGAATAGGAGACATAGAGGTCCCACTCAGGTATAATCATATGGTGAAACAATGGGTACTTAAGGAATTGCCTCCGATAGACATTGAATTCATTTCCAACAATAGGATGTATCACATTGCACCATCCTCCTTGCATGGCCTGGGGTTATTCTCCATGGATGGAATAAATGTAAAATACAATACAGTAACTGAATTGATGGACTATGTCAGACCGTGTTACAATTATAACAATTGGATGTTGCTAGTATGGTACATGTGAAGTATGTAGAGATATGTACTCACCGTAAATTATATACATCTAATAAACAATGATAAAAATAAGGGAGAAACTATCTATATTGATGGAAGGCCTAAAGCTTCTAACAATATCGCAGGGTTTATAAACAACACATGACCTGGGACAACAAACAAGCAATGGACTTGCATATATGAGGGATGCGAAGGGAATCAGGTAGCCGTGTGCACAATAAAAAAGATAGCTCTCGGGGAAGAGTTATTAGTGGATTATCATTTGAATCGAATAGAAACATCGACAAATAGTATGTGGGTACTTATGCAACACCTCTTTAAGCAACCTCTACTTATTGCATTATATTTTTTGTATAGTTAACAATGTTTTAAATATTTCATGGTCTCAATTTTCTAGTAATGTGGGAGATTGATCGTGGAAAAGTGTCAGTTGTAGAACATGTAAATGATTAAAAATTTTGATTTACACTTAATGTGAATTTTATTATTTATTTATATAATTTTATTTGTGTGGCAATCAATTTTTTGTTATCGTTAACAATGTTTTAAATGTTTTAGTATTCTAAATATATTATAATGTGGCAGGATGATCGTGGAAAAGGGGTAGCCGCAAAACATGTAAACGATTAACAAATTTGATTTTGAATTTACGTGAATTTTATTATTTTTTTATATAATTTTATTTGTGTGACAATTAGTTATTTCATTTGTTTATATAACTGAAATAGCATTGATTTTGTTGAAATATGTAGTCTGTAGGCCATGATGATCATGATTCCCCCGACAAGGAGGATTTGTATTCATCCCCTGATCCAATGGTAATGATTGAAAAGAATATCATTAAAGCGAACAAGGAACTTTCTCACTTGTTAGATCGTGCATATCAAACTCCTGACATCATAGAAAGGACCGATCTAGTTATGACAAAACTTAGGACATATCAGGTAATAACCATAATTTAAAGTGATTTTTTTTTTATGTATTGATAAGTTCAATTATGATAGTTTGTTTCTTAAATTTTACATTATCTAATGAAAAAACATTTTCTTCCTTATATAGAGATATTTGGAGCCTGTTCAACCTGATTTCGATAGTAGTGGTATTGCATATATTCCACATATTCCTAATGTAGTTCGTCATATAGATTCTATACTATTTACTTATCCATCTTCCACACCTTTAGATCGGAGCCATGACATGCACCTCAAAGAATCCACACAACGCGCAGGCTCTAGAGGTGGTGACATAAATGAGGATTATGATGTGGTTGATATGCATGCATTTCCTAGAGCTAGACGTGTGACCAGAACAGGGACCCTCCCATGCACATTTTTGGTCGACAATAACGAATTTCCATTAAAACAAATAAGACTCCCAGGTAGTTTTTCATATTTTAACTGTTTCATGTTGTTTGTCTCAAACATAAATCATCTAGATTATTATTTTTACATTAATGATCATATATTTTTCCTTGTAGGAAATGGCCATTTTTATGCAATACCTTGTTTATTTTTTGGGAAACCATACACACGAGGTGGAATTTCCATAATTCCAACCTCAAAAAAAAACTTTTGGATTATCTTGAAGGCCTCTTTCGAGTAGAGACCTTCAATAAAAAAGTGGTCTCCTCTGCAGTGGGAGAATATTTAAATTATATGTGGGATGTGTATAGAAATAACTTGGTAGTCAACCCTAGGTATGATATCCCTCCCTCAATTCCAAAGAGGGAGTGGAAGGTTCGCATTAATGATGCAAAATAAAATAAATTGAGAAAAATAGGAGAACAAATAAATGGTACCCCAAGGTAAATTACAATATTTTGAATTCGGTGCCTTTAATTTTATTTAGATCTAAATAAAAGTGTGGTATATAACATACTTGACAATTTTTATGATAGGTTTCCTAACACTTCGAAGGAAACCAAAGAAAGGATTTCCAAACATGGCCAGCACAGGCTAGGCCAGGGTGGCTACTCAAGGTTACAGTCAATAATCGTAAGTACCCAAACATCTTAACAATATTATTTGTATCGCCTTACAGCTTTCAGGTAATTTCATCCAATAAAATTAAAAATACATACTCTTATGCAATGCAGGGTGATGACTTTGGAACTGAAACCATGGAGGAAGACCTTAGACTTGGTTACACGTATAGCTATAAAGTCGTTGTTGATCGTAGGAAAAGAATGGGGCGGACCCCAAGATCCAGTTTGTGGGATAAGGTAAATAAAAATCAGTCCCCATTAACCTTTCATTACTTATAAAATGCATAAATGTTTGATATCATCCATAACTTTAATTTCGTACTTTTTTTTAATCAGGGGAGAAACACTATCAACGAAAATATTAGTACTAGACAACAGTGCATTGATAGTGCAACGCTTCCAAAAGATCATGGTGATTTCAAGAAACCCCATCCGAGTGGAGTGCAACCCCACAATGTTCTTGTGACTAAGGCCCATGACAGTAAAATGGTTGTATATTAATGATATACTTAATAATTCCGTACTTATAAATTTTGTACTTCTAATTTTTATTACTTATACATTTACAGTTTTGTCCTTATAAATTTGGTCATTTCAATGGCATAGGATTTTATAGTTGAGCCTCCTTGACTTGAACATCAGGAATGTTAGCACTGAGAGTTACCCTCAAAATGCTATAGGATAATCCCAGTACCCATTTGAATGTAAAATATAAGTTTTGGTTTGAATAGGTGGATCAACAAGAAAAGAGTAAAAGGGAGGGCATCAGACTGTTGCAAATACATTCTATTGGGCATGGAGTCATAACATTCTATAGATCACAGACAATCAATATTCCTACCAGACAAAAGGCTTATGCAAATATGGATAAAAGAATAGAAGGTAAAAAAAGAGAATAATATCCACATAACATAGATCCTTTCTGTAATATATATTAAAGAGTGCTTGAACAATAATCTATGATTAACAAGCAATTACCACAAATCATTTACAACTCATGAATTCATTAACCAAAGACAACTTTTTATCTTCAAAATCTGTAAATATTACTCAAGCAAGATGATAAGAAAGAATGGAAACAAGATAAAAATAGTCTGGTATCACAACTTTCACGCATCTCTAATGGCAGAAATGCCTACAATACATGCCCGCAGGCTTACAAATGAGGAACTCAACTGCTCCTCTAGATCTCTCCTCTCTTGGATCATGAATCCAACCCTACTTGACTCTTGTACCATGAAATATATATCACTATAGGTCCTTTACATCTCACCAATTCGAACTCCAAACCCTTTCCCAAAATAGAAGCAATTACAAATAGAGAATGACACGTTTTAATTGATTTCCTTCTTTTCAAGAGGCGAAATTCTCAAAAATAGGCTTCAAAATGCCACTTGTAATTCTCAAGCTATAACAGTTGTGTAAAATATGATAATTTTTTTTGTGTATAATATTGTTCTAAAGAAAAACCTATGTTGGTTTCTTGAAATTCATCTCCATATGGTTGGAATACGTGTCACAAAAACATGTCTAAAACAAGAAATCATGAAAAATGAAAAAATAAGGCTCAAAGATTCTTTCGAATCTCTAGATATGTGACACCTGTGTGAAAAATAAAAGAGGTTAAGGTTCATGGATCTGTGCTTGACAATAACCGTCTTTTGATTTTGAAAATTCATCCTGGTTCACTCGAAAATCCTCCTAGAAGTCAACTGGTCAAAAATACCAGTTCATCAGTCTTAGAACAGAGTTTTCGCAACACATTATGTAGCGCATTTTGTAGCACCTATCTAAATTCCCAACGCCTGAGCTAGTTTGTAGCACCAAAGGAAAATCAAGTATCCAAACCCTTCCTGACCTCCAAACAAAACAAAAAATGTCATGGAGTAACTGATGGTTATGAGGTTGATGTTGGTAATTTCAAATTTGCACTCAAATTCCTACAAGATGCCTAACCTCCTACCCTCTTCCTTAACTAGTTCACAGTGCCAACTCAAATATAGATTTCACACTCTGAGGAGGATGGTAGTTGATGGTATGACATAATCCTTGGAGAACATGATCAACCTTATATGTTAACATATGACTCCATAGGGAATGGAGGCCTCCCTGTGAGGCTCCAAGAATCATGTAGTACCAGTGCCTTATCCATTGATGTACCCTTAACTTGAATCATGTAACTACAAACCAATCTTCCTGAAAAACTGAAAATACACCACTATGCATCTGAAATATGTCAATCTGAAATCCATAGAGCCTAGTCCATTGGGTGATGGAGTCTTATTACAATATAAAAAACAAACTAAAATGAAATGATCATAAGTTGAGCTTATTGTTCACACTCATACTCCTACTCTAACAAAGTATGTTGCTTCTTGATCAATTAAGATCATGCTTCCATTGAAGCCATGAAAATATTTGACTAACTGGTAAAATTATTGATCTTGATCGGAAAAATAGAAGAATCCATAGCATACAAAAGTGCAGTTCGGAAAGATAATAGAACCAACCTTCATTTAACAAGAATAATTTGACATTTGTACTGCTCAAAGACTCCAGATAATCAACGATAAGATAAAAAAAGTTGTAAATAAATACTTCTTCTTGTTGTTGTTTCAACAGAAAACTGAATTTCTTTTGCACATGCTTGGTTTTATAATTGTTTCCAATCTCCTCTATGTGCAAAACTGAAAATTGTTGTTGACCGCCTTTACTATTCTCAAGTTCCATCTCACTAAAAGAAAGATGATATTCATGATTTGAATCTAGAGGAAACAGATCTTTAGATCCATAATAATAAAAAATAATAATAGTAGGTAAATGTTCAACATTGAGTCGATCATTATTAGTCTCTTCTACTGCAATATCCTCTTCAACACACAAGGATTTGTCATGGTTATCAGCTCATTTACACAACAAATCAAATTCATGACAACATTCTTGATAAAGTAATCCAGTTGAAAATCTTTCTTTACAAAACAAATGAAAGGATGCATGAAGTTTGTTCAACAAATAAATAGAAGCAATCATGAGTGACCTACACCAATCTAGATTTCCTCCATCCAAAGAATATCTAAACAACCTAATCAAGACATCTTCATGTACCACTTTCTACTTAAGCATGCACTCATGAAATTCTAATAAAACCTCAGCTGGAACTTCCCAATCCTCTCCTCTAAATCTAGGAAGGAAACCTTCCCATTCAATTCTATCAGGCTCGGGATTCGGAAAACTAGATATATTTGTGAAATCACAAAATGCATACCTCTAAGCAAGAATATTTTCCATTTCAAATTAGTAGAATATCCAATAAATTCATTTTTAATGGAAGTTGGAGTCTCCAGGTAGAATATTGCAGCCAAGCTTGTGTCCTGCTCTTGTTTACCATCAAGAACTGGATCTTCTCAATGTCATTTTCCTAGGGATTATTTCTTCAATTTCTCTCCCCGACAATGGCGCCAAGAATGTTAGCACTGAGAGTCATCCTCATACTACTAGAGGATAATCCTAGTACCAATTTGAATGTAAAAGATAATTTTTGGTTTGAATAGGTGGGTCAGCAAGAAAAGAGTAAAAGGGAGGGCATCAGACTGCTGCAAATACATTCTATTGGGTATGGAGTCATAACATTCTGCGGATCATAGGAAATCAATATGACTACCAGAAAAAAGGCTTATGCAAATATGGATAGAATAATAGAAGGTAATAAAAGAGAATAATATCCACATAACATAGATCCTTTCTGTAATATAGATTAAAGAGTGCTTGAACAATAATCTATGATTAACAAGCAATTACCACAAATCCTTTGCATCTCATGAATTCATTAACCAAAGGCATCTTTTGATCTTCAAAATCTGTAAATATTACTCAAGAAAGATGATAAGAAAGAATGGAAACAAGAGAAAAACAGTCTTGTATCACAACTTTCATGAATCTCTAATGGAATAAATTTCTACAACACATGCCCTCCATCTTACAAATGAGAAACTCAACTACTCCTCTAGATCTATCCTCTACTGTACTCTTGTACCATGAAATATATAGCAATGTATTTCCTTTCCATCTCATGAATTCTAACTCCAACCCATTTCCGAAAATAGAAATAGTTACAAACAGAGAATGACACATTTTAACTGATTTCCTCCTTTCTAGGAGGCGAAATTTGGAAAAATAGGCTTCAAAATGCCACTTGTAGTTCTCAAACCATAATAGTTGTGTAAAATATGAGAACAATTTTTGTAGATAAGCTCATTTTGAAAAAAAACCTCTCTTGGTTTATTGAAATTCATCTCCAGCTAGTAGAAATATGTGTCGCAAAAACATGTCTCAAACAGGAAATCATGAAAACTGAAAAAATAAGTCTCAAAGATTCTTTCGAATCTCCAAATAAGTTACACTTGTGTGAAAAATGAAAGAGGTTAATGTTCATGGGTTTGTTCTTGACAATAATCTCCTTTTGATTTTGAAAATTCATCCTGGTTCACCCAGAAATCCTCCTAGAAGTCAACTGGTCAAAAATACCAGTTCATCAGTCTTAGAACAAAGTTTTCGCAGCACATTCTATAGCACATTTCGTACCACATTTTGTAGCGCCTGTCTAAATTCGTAGAGCCTGAGCCAGTTCATAGAACCAAATGAAAATCAATTATCCAAACCATTCCTAAACTCCAAACAAGACAAAAAATCTCATGGAGTACCTGATGGCTATGAGGTCGATGTTGGTAATTTCATATTTGCACTCAAATGCATGTAAGTTGCCTAACCTCCAACCCTCTTCCTTAACTAGTTCGCAACGCCAACTCAAATATAGATTGCACACTTTGAGGAGGCTGCTAGTTGATGGTATGCCATAATCCTTGGATAACATGATCAATCTTATGTGTTAACAAGGAGTACAGGGAAGCCATTCCAACGATGCCCACTAGTGGACTAGGTAAATAATTACATAGAAGATATTTTTTTAATATTAATAAACTACTTCAATGATATTTAAAAACTTGTCATATAAAATTAATATTTTTTTTTTTTTGTAGGCAATGGTCCCTCAAAGAAACCTCCACGTCATGGTATGAGACTAGGCGTGCTCAACATGAGAGGACTAAAGCAACATCAACTATTGAATATCCCATAGAAAACCAAGACATGGAGGCTAATGATGAATTACTTAAGAACTGGAATAGAAACTTAAAGAAGACTAAAATAAAATTATGTATAATAAGTTTATAAGAAAGTTTGATGTACATTATATAGCTAGTATATTTGGAACATATTTTGGATGATAGATATCATTTATAAAAACTAATTTTTACGACATATGCCTTTGAATGATAAACCTCATTTATAACTTTACAATCACTATTTATTACTTTTGAATATTTTTAATGCATATTTTTTATTATAATATAGATTGGGTATTGGCAAATTGAGAGTGATGTGAGGTGGGGGGAAGGGGCCATATATCTTCCACCTTCACATGTTTGGCCCTATTCAGTAGACAAAAATGTATTGGGGTCGTTTATTATTGGAGAAAAACTCTCTCAAGCCAACGGAGCAACAACATAGTCAATGTTGACTTCTTTGTTGCTCCTTCAGATCGAGGGAGGTTTGCTCCAAGATCAGACGACTCCAATAAATTATTCTCAAAACCAAGAGGAGTGTATCCAAGACATCACATTTAATATGTGTGTGTGCATGTGTGTGTGTCACTATTTAATCTACTCTCATATTGATTTTCCAAAAACGATGTTTACTATTTTCAATCTTGTCTGTTTTAATTTCTATTAGGATTTATTGACATGTCTTAAAAGTATTTTTTTGTTTTTACTAAAAGATAAATATAATTCTATTTTTATTTACTGCAGTATGCAGTTCGCACATTTTCATATGCTCTATATGTTGTAGCAATGGCTCATGCAAAAATTAGTGGACTCTGCTGGCGATGGAAGTCACTCCTGGATTGCTAGCAGGAGCAGAGCCCGACACCCATCAGTTTTATGTCACGGTTGTTTATAGATGGGTGATCGAATGGAGGGAAACTCAAAACAATAGCATTCCAACTGTGAAACCAGGCCATATATGCATGAGCAAGTGAGGTCTTGCGTAAATTTCAGACAGTGAGTTGTACCAAAGGGTGAACAGGCGGAAGACTTGTACAAGAAGAGTGCGAAGGTATGTTATAAACAGCAGGTTCCTTACAGACTGTAGAAGAAGGAATCCAAACGCAAGGTCTTCTTGCATTTAAATACAGAAAACCTGAGAAAACAACAATGCAACGATAAATCATTTATCATACCAGAACTGCAATAATTCGCACGAGTCGATCGTTCACGAAATCTCTTAGCATAAGATGAAAACTAGACGGAGTAAGAAGAACTGTCTGTCATAAAACAAGAAATCTCATATACAGATGCATAAGTTGAAAGCTAGGATAGCTGCTAAAACATTATAGTAGGGAGCTCTGCTCAACCATCGATGCTTACAAAATACAAAGACTGAGTTTATATACTTAGGAAAATTCTCCTCACAGAGGTGTGCCTCAGTTACCCAAGGATGGGTGTCCCTTAAATCAAACTCGTACTAATATCTTTCTTTAAATGCCACCTTAACTATGCATGGCTCCCGTAAGGAGGATAGCTGAGCTATTAAGTGTTCAGATAGCGTGTGCAGACTTCTCTGTTGAGTTGAAGACTTCGGCATGGCTTCTTTGAGAAAATTGATACAGAGGACTTCCTCGGGCAGATGGTTTTCCAGACCCTCCATTCCCCTTACTTAATGACTGAAAGGAGGTTTCAACCACCCGCTTGATTTTCATTAACTGCTTCCTCAGGGAGCGTCCGAGACGATATGCTCAGGAGATTCGGCACTTCGCGTCTTGTGGTTGGGAGGAGGCTGATCCTCGCTCTTCAAAGTTGTGAGGGGAAAGGAGGCGATGGAGCCCAATCGTGCACCACGTGTCCCTCTTTGATGGACGGTTGAAAATGCTTTGTGGCGTCACGGGCCCCAGCTTCTATGCTTTCGACATTCCTGCATATGAAAGGGATAACCTTGCTTATTGAAATCGCGATGAGCGATATTCCGAGATGGCTCATTCTGGTGCCACGCATCCCTCAAATCTGACGGTCCCAAACTCATCTGACGTTGCAGTGGGCCCTAGGTCCTGAATGCTCTCGCTACTTCGCGTATCGGGATATGATGGAGCTATTTTTTTGTGCATTGGAGTTGCGATGAGTGAGGCGCCAAGATGGCTCTACTTGATGCCAGGTGTCCCCTCTCGATGGACGGCTGAGATCACTTTCGGTGATACTGTGGGCCCGAGTCCTGAATGCTTTCAGCGTTTTGCGTCTCACGGTGGGAGGAGGTTGGTCCTCGTTCTTCAAAGTCACGAAGGGAGAGGAGGCGATGGAGCCCGATCGTGCGCCACGTACTCCTCCGGGATGGACGACTGAGATCTTTTTGGGTGATATATAAGCGTTATCCATGGCGCTAATCCTGGCACAACTCTGCTAACCGCGATTACCAGCCGATCGTTGATCTACTCGATACATGGATCATGGTTGTTGATGACATACTTTTCCCGCTCGCTTTCTTGGAAGTCGAAAAATGAGATTTTTCCATGTTGCGCTCGAGTGCTTCTCGTGTAACTTGCAGACCCGAATGCTCTCAAACCCAAGACAAGAATTATCGCTAACATTAGGCTCCATGGGGGATAGAGTCGTCCCTGCGATGCTCTAAGAACTCTTTCTACAGTTTCAGTGCCTTGTGTTAGCGATATTTCTGGTAATGGAGGCAAAATGCGAAGGAATGGGTAAAAATACCACTTGTCCTAAGTTCCAGATGAAAATGTGCCCGTGGTAAGCAGCAAACGGATCTGGACGATAGACATCCACGCACCCAGATCAATGGCGTACAGGCGATTCTGGACCCCCTCCGCCTTTATACCTTTAAGCGGAGGGGGAGGGGTTTGGAATCCGGGGCGCATCTCTCCAACGGCTACGATCATAGCGCTCGGATCAACGGTGTGCGAGGCGATTCTGGACCCCCTCCGCCTTTCTACCTTTAAGCAGAGGNGGGGGGGGTTCGAAATCCAGGGTGCATCTTTACGACGGCTGCGATTAAAGCGCCCGGATCAACGGTGTGCAGGCGATCCAGACCTCTCCCTCCTCTCTGCGTATTAATCAGTGTGGGCCCTTTCCCGTCATGTCAGCTTGTGGACCATCCTCCCTCTTTCCATTTTTCCTCCTCCTGGACGTGCGATGAGGCTCGCTCCCTCTAGCCCTTCCTCATCCTCCAACACCTGTCCACTTCCCCTTTTTTTTTTGGCCCATGTGGCCCCTTCCCCCATCTCATCATCCACTCACCACCTACCACGTTTCATACTCCCTCCACTTAATGACTTCCGCCATATGTCTTCCCCTTCCCCTGCCGCCTCTCTCACACCTCATCGCTTCTTACTTCACCTCCGCGGTTTTGGCCCCACCACTTCTTTTTTGTGCCCCATCTTTCGCGCTGGCCCCTATGCCTATGCATCAGATCGCTCAGCTAATCCAGGTGGCAGCGCGAAAGGTCTTCCACATCTCAAAAGTGCCAAGTTGGCCGGGCCATCCTCAATCCCGATGAAGCAGTTATTGAAGTAGTTGGTGGTGGTTAGACATCGCCTCCGCCGTAATGGGAAAGTTCGGCGACGAATTAAAGGCACGTCGATTCACCCACTAAACTGCCAGGAGTTAGGTTGCGTCTTCCATAGTCGCACGATCATTCAGAGACTGCAGCTGCAGATTGTCAGAGGCCATGCAGATGCAAATTTTTAAAGCAACGTCTCAGTTTTGTCGTTGTTGTTGTTTTGAGTATATGTAGGCATTTTTGCCATTTTTGTATCTATCGATGGTAGAGCACAACTCCCGACTTTATAGTTTTAACATCATTCTAGTTTCCTGGTTATGCATCTGTATCTGGGATTTCTTGTTTTATGACTAAAGTTTTCTTACTCCGTCTATGTTTTCGTCTCATACCAGGGGGTTCGTGATCGAATGATTCGCATGAATTGTTGCATTTTTGTTATGATAAAGGATTTGTTGTTGCAATACTGTATTCTCTGGTCTCCTGTGTTTGAATGTAAGAGGATCTTGCGTTTGGAAACTTTCTTCTCCAGTATGTTAGAAACCTGATGTTTCTGACAGACCTTCACACTCTTCTCATACAAGTCTTCCCACTGCTCACTTTTTATTACAACTCATTGTTTGAAGTTTATATAAGACTCCATTTTCCCATGCACGCCTAGTCTAGTTTTAGATTTGAGACGATATTGTTCTGAGTTTCCTTCCATTTGATCATCCCTTTATAAACATTCATGACATTAAACTGATGGGTGTCAGGCTCTTCTCCTGCAAGAAATCCAGGAGTGACTTCTGATGCTAACATTTCTAGCATCGTTGTCGGGGACAAAGTTGAATATTTTCCCCGGGATTGAACGACAATGATTAGCTCATTCTGAAGGTGCATCAGATATCAGAACTATTGATATTTCTACTGTGCACCTGGCGACTCCACTGCGGCAAACCTGTCGGATTAGTTGTTGTTTCCAGCGGTAGACACACGCGGTCCCATCCACAGCTGCCTCTGGCCGAGCCTGAAGAAAATCCGGAGGTGATTAGAATAAAGGGGAAGTCCTCTCAAAAAGAAAGATTCGCCGCTCAAACATGTATTTCCCCACCTCCAGCCGTAAGAACTCCACTTTCTTGTTCTCAGCTTTCAAGTTATCCTTTTTCTGAGGTTTCCCGTTCTCTGAATTTTGGGAGTGTTCCTGCTGAGTTGTCTCCTCCTGGTCTGGCATCAGAAAGAGAGATCCTTGTCACTCCCCCCTCCCTAGAAGTTGTTCCTCAGCACAGACCTCGAGCCTCAGAAGGTTTCACCACCCCTCCTATTGTTACTATTACTACACAGAAAGAAGCATCTTCACATTCAAGTCCCTTATCTCTCTCTCTGTTTTCCCCTTTGTCTCCCTCTCCTTCAAGCAGCTCTCTTCCGATATCTCATGTTCACACTTCTTCTCCTCCAGGCTCTCCACTACCTAATATTTTGATGGTTGGCGCTAATCCCCCTCTGAATAGAATGGATTCCATAGTTGTTTCTCGATACTCTCCCTTGATCCTACCTCAACCTATGCATCCTCTCCATGTTGGAGATTACTTGAAATATATGCTGAAGTTCACTGGCAAAGAAGATGTAACTGCAGAAGAGAACCTGGCTGCTTTCTATAGTTATGCAGATAATCTAAACATTGAACATGAAGATGTCTGTATGAGAGTCTTCGTCCAGAGCCTGGACGACGATCTGAGGAAATGGTTTAGAGGATTGGACCCCGGATCTATTGCTGGAATTGAAGCCCTGGATAGTGTTTTCGTGAGGTAGTGGGGAGATAGAAAGGATTTCATGTATTACATGACATAGTTTGGGTCTCTGAAGAAAATGGAAGGAGATATTGTCTCTGACTTCTCCAAAAGATTCAATAAGATGTATAACAAGATTCCTGCAGAAGTAAATCCCTCAGAAGCCTCTGCCCAAATTTCCTACGCTGGTGCTTTCGACCCTGATTTCTGTCTTTTATTGAGAGAAAGAAGAGCCACCTCCTTAGATCAAATGAAAGATGTGGCCATAGAAGTGGAATCCAACATATTAGTAGCTGACAGACTGAGGAGAAAGACCGACGCAGAAAGAAGAAAGGGAAAGTCCGAAGCCTCAACTTATGGCCCATCGTTGCCCCACACTCAAGTGGATGAACTGACCCAGGTGATGAAGTTTATGTCCGAAGAAATGGAAAGACTGAAAGTGGAAAGGAAGTAAATGAATAAAGGCCCCCAGAACATCGAGATCAAAGGGTGTTTCAGAATGTCAAACAATATTTCTCCCCCGACTATGCACAGAGCGAAAGGAAGAGACAGAGAAGACCAGAGGATTCAGGCTCCTTTTTAGAACAATTTTATGACCAAAGAGGAAGAAAGGGAGACATACGAGCTTGATCCTAAAATCCATTGCTTAGAAGACACTCCTCCTTTTCCTCATCTCACTCAAGCATCTTATGAGGATTCTCTCATGGCTAGTCAGCTAAATGAATTGAGGAAGGGAGACAAGGCTAGCGGCGGCCGAGGCAGATATAACCTAAGGTCTGACAAAAAGACAACAACACCTGATATTCCTGAGAAATCCACTAGAATAGAGAATCCTGCTAACGAAGTAGCAGACAGTCATAGAGGTAAGAAGGCTCAACCCCTCCCTCCCATTGTCCACCATCATGTTCCTAAAATAAGAGAAATTCCAAAGCTTATATCTTCTTTTAGCTTCGAGCATGAAATTCAAAAGATCAGAATCCCTGTGCCCCTCACCGAGCAAATTAAACACGAAGAATTTAAAAAGTGCTTCACTGAGCTTTTACAGTCTGAAGCCTCATGCCCTCCCACAGACTCCATAAACCTCCAAGATGAAGAACCAGTAGTTTTCCTAGGACCCATGGTAGAAGATAGAGATGAATCATCCCCCCCTTTCTACACGTCCCTGGACATACATGATAAAGTGTTGCACAACTGCTTAATGGATTCAGGGGCCTCTCACAATCTCATGCCCAAAACCATCATGGAAGAGCTAGGGTTAGAAGTCACCAGAGCCTACCATGACCTCTATTCTTTTGACTCCAGGAGGGTGCAATGTTTGGGATTCATCAAGGACCTGGTAGTTTCTTTGTTTCATCTACCCATGAAGAGTATGGTCATGGATATTGTGGTAGCTGATGTTCCCCCCAAGTTTGGCATGTTTTTGTCAAGGTCTTGGATTAAGCGACTTGGAGGAACGTTATAGATGGATCTCACATATGCCACTATTCCAGTTTTTGGAGGGGAACACATGAGGTTGTACAGAGAAGCCCAACTAGCCTATATTGTCAGTGATGAAGTGAACCCCACAAATAACCCCATCTTTTCACTTGACACTGACTTAGGGTCTAGTTTGTTACAAATCACTGAGACTCCTAAGGCCCCTTTACAGATCAGAAAACAACCCATTCTTAATCGAGAGATACCTCCTACAACCACCTATGTTTGGAAGATGTTCTTTGATGGAGCTTCCTCCAGTGTAGGTGAAGGTTCCGGAGTAGTATTCATATCACCTTGTCAAGAGACCATATCTTTGTCATACAAGCTGGAATTCGAAATCACCAACAATATGGCAGAGTATGAAGATCTTGTTCTAGGTATGAGGGCTGCGAAAGAAATGGGAATAAAGGAGATGGTCATGTTTGGAGATGCTGAATTAATCATCCATCAGGTCAAAAATGTTTATCAGGCCAAGCATCCTCGGCTCAAGAATTACAGGAATGAGTTATGGGACCTAGTGGATAATTTCTTCTTGGATTTTAATATTTCCTTCATTCAAAGGGAAGAAAAAACTTCGGCCAACTTTTTATCTATCACAGCTAGTTTGCTCGAAGTTCCTTTGCCGCCTATGGTCAGATCTGATATTGAAATAAAATACAGACCTTCTATACTGGACAATGTCAAGCATTGGAAGGTATTCGAAGATGATTTGGAAATCGAAAAATTTCTCCAATCTGTTGATGATTTCTCTGCATTGCATATTGACCAAGATCATGACATGGAAGGGGACCCCCACCCTGGGGTGTTTTTAAATCAAATCACTAATCATCGTATTATTCAACTATCGAGCAATTACATCCTGAGAGGACTAGTCCCGTTAGAAAGATTGTTCGATGGGAATGATGTGGCAGTAAAGGGTAGAATTTCAGGTGATGATTCTGAAACAACTGAGTGCAACATTGGCACACCATAGGAGCCCAAGTTTGTCAAGTTGTCAAGAAGTTTGACTAGGGAACAGAGAAGTGAATATACTGAGTTGCTGAAAGAGTTTGTTGATGTGTTTGCATGGACCTACGAAGACCTCAAGACATATGACACATCAGTCATCGAACACAAGATTCCATTGAAGGAAGAGGCTAATCTGTTTAGGCAGAAAATAAGACACATAAATCCCATGTTGCTGCCTGTCATGGAGAAAGAAGTGAAGAAGTTGTTAGAGGCCCGCATCATCATTCCCTTAAGATATTCTGAATGGGTGGCCAATTTAGTCCCGGTAAGAAAGAAAAATGGAGAATTCAGGCTTTGTGTCGACTTCAGGAACCTGAACAGGAGCTCAAAGAAAGATAATTATCCCCTGCCCAACATGGAACACATACTGTAGAGGGTAACCAATGCATCTAGAATATCCATGATTGATGGTTTCTCTGGATACAATCAGATATCAGTCATGCCTGAGGACAGAGAAAAAACAGCCTTCACCACTCCTTGGGGCACATTCATGTATGCCAAAATTCATTTTGAGTTGATGAATGCAGGAGCCACATTCCAGCGAGCCATGGACATAGCCTTCATCGGGGAGAAAAATAATTTTTTGGTGATCTACCTAGATGACATAACAGTCTTCTCCAAGACCGATAAAGAGCATCGCTGCCACTTGAAGAAGGTTTTCCTGAAGTGTTGGAGGTATGGCCTATCTTTAAACCCCAAAAAATCATTGTTTTCTATGCAGGAGGGAAAGCTATTAGGCCATATAGTATCAGCAAAGGGGGTGAGAATTGATCCTAGCAGGGTGGAAGCAATTTAGACCCTGTCACTTCCCAGGTCTAAAAAAGAGGTTCAGGCATTTTTGGGGAAGATTAATTTTTTGAGGAGATTCATCTCAAACTTTGTTGAGATGGTGAAACACATCACAACCATTCTCAGGAAGGGAAATGAAGTAAAATGGACCACTGAACCCAGGGAATATTTTGTCCAAATAAAGAAGGCGTTGACTGAGGCACCTGTGCTAATCAACCCCGAATATTCCAAAGATTTTCTGATATTTTATTTTGCTTCCTGTGATATAGTAGCAACAGTGTTATTGTAGAAAAATGGTCAAGGGAAAGAGAAACCTATTGCCTTCTATAGAAGGGCATTAAGAGATGCAGAGCTCTGGTACGAAATCATGGAAAAGCAGGCCTCTGCATTGGTGAAAGCTCTCAAAGCTTTCAGGATCTATGTCTTGCACTCAAAGATCACTACATATGTCCCTTCAACCTCTGTGAAGGACATTCTTATACAGCCTGACATAGATGGGAGGAGAGGTAAATGGATCACCAAGATCCTAGAATTCGATCTGGAGATTAAGCCCACCAAGTTGATAAAGGGGCAGGGTTTGGCCAAGTTCCTGGTTGAATCCAATTGCAAGGCCTTGGGAATTAACTTCATCAATGAGCAAGATGAGCCACCCAACAAGAATTTCCAAGGCACCCTATCACTAGCATCATGCCCCTGGTACAAGGATATCTTGTATTTTCTGCAAGAATTAAAGCCCCCTGATGGATTGGGAAAAAGTAGGGCTAGAGCTTTAAAGCTCAAAGCGGTCAGATATTGCCTCATTGACCAAGCCTTGTATTGGAAAGACCCTCTGGGGGTACTACTAAGGTGTCTGGACCCACAACAATCCTAGAAGGTTATGTTCGATTTCCATAGCGGTCTCTGCGTAGGTAATCATTTTTGGAAGACCATAGTTCACAAGATCCTTCGCGCTGGGTATTACTGGCCCACCTTATTTCCTGATGTCTGCAGAGAGATCAGAGCTTGCATCAAATGCCAGAAGTTCTCAGGGAAGAAACAACTCAAGTCTCTTCCATTAAATCCTATAGTAGTTTCAGCACCCTTTCAACAGTGGGGATTGGACTTCATCGGAGAAATTCATCCTCCCTCAAGTGGCCAGCACAGATGGATTCTGACTGCAACCGACTATTTCACCAAATGGATAGAAGTTGCCCCTACCAGAAGCACTTCTCACAAAGTGATTATCAGCTTCCTGGAAGATATTATAGCCATATTTGGTTGCCCCAGCAGAATTGTCACTGATAATGCCTCCCCCTTTCGGTCTGAGCCTCTGGTCAAGTTCTGTGAATAGTTTGAGATTTCACTGATTCACTCTACTCCCTATTATCCTCAAGGAAACGGAATGGCAGAGTCCTCCAATAAAATCCTAATCAAGCTCATCAAGAAGCTATTGGAGGACAATAAAAGGGCTTGGGACTCAAAGCTCAAATTTTCTCTTTGGGCTGATCGGGTAACAACAAAGAAATCCCTGGGCATCTCACCTTTCCAACTTGTTTACGGAATAGAGGTCATTTTCCCCACTCAACTCGCCTTATCTGTGGCAAATTTCCTCCAAGACTTTGAAGGAGAAACTAACCATGTGGTCAGAAGGATTCATCATATGGTGGAAGTGTAGCATATCAGAGAACAGGTCATGGACAGGGCCTATAATCACCAACAGAAGATCAAGCAGGCTTTTGACAAGAAGAGGAAAAAGAAAGAATTTGAGCAGGGTGATCTGGTACTCAAATGGGATGCACCCAGGCAGGATAGGGGCAAGTACAGTAAGTTTGACGCCCTCTGGTTTGGGCCTTTCAAGATCCTTGAAGTATTTTTGAACAACACTTACAGGTTGCAGGATCTGGAAGGCGAAGAAGTTTTGAATGGCCCAGTAAATGGGCATTTCTTGAAAAAATGTTTTGTGTGAGCCGCAATTGGCTCTTTTTGTTTTGTAAATATTTTTTTTGTTTTCATCTTAATAAATGACTCCATAAGCCCAACAGCAAGGCACTGAATCTGCAAAAGGTGTTCTTAGAGCATCACAGGGACGACTCTATCCCCCATGGAGCCAAATATTAGCGATATTTCTGGTAATGGGGGAAAAATATGAAGAAATGGGTAAAAAACCCACTTGTCCTAAGTTCAGGATGAAAATGTGTCTGTGGTAAGCAGCAAACGGATCTGGACGGAAGATATCCACGTGCCCAGATCTACGGCGTACAGGAGATTCTGGACCCCCTCTCCCTTTCTACCTTTAAACGGAGGGGGGGGTCCGAAATCCGGGGTGCATCTCTCCAACGTCTACGATCATAGCGCCCGGATCAATGGTCCACGAGGCGATTCTGGACCCCCTCCGCCTTTCTACCTTTAAGCGGAGGGGGGGGGTCCGGAATCTAGGGTGCATCTTTCCGACGGCTGCGATTGAAGCACCCAGATCAACGGCGTGCAGGCAATCCAGACCTCTCCCTCCTCTCTATGTATTAACTAGCGTGGGACCTTTCCCGTCATGTCAGCTTGTGGACCATCCTCCCTCTTGCCATTTGTCCTCCTCCTGGCCATGCGATGAGGCTTGCTCCCTCTAGCCCTTCCTCATCCTCCGACACCCATCCGCTTCCCCTTTTTTTTTGGGCCCATGTGGCCCCTTCCCCCATCTCATCGTCCACTCACCACCTACCACGTGTCCTGCTCCCTCCACTTAATGACTTCCACCATATGTCTTCCCCTTCCCCTGCCGCCTCTCTCACACCTCATCGCTTCTTACTTCACCCCCGCGGTTTTGGCCCCACCACTCCTTTTCTGTGCCCCATCTTTAGTGTTAGCCCCTACGCCTATGCATCAGATCGCTCATCTAATCTAGGTGGCAGCACGAAAGGTCTTCCACATCTCAAAAGTGTCGAGTTGGCCGGGCCATCCTCAATCCCGATGAAGCAGTTAGTGAAGCAGTTGGTGGTGGTTAGACATCGCCTTCGCCGTAATGGGAAAGTCCGGCGACGAATTAAAGGCATGTCGATTCGCCCACTGAACTGCCAGGAGTTAGGTTGTGTCTGCCATTGTCGCACGATCATTCAGAGACTGTAGCTGCAGATTGTCAGAGGCCATGCAGACGCAAAGTTTTAATGCAACGTCTCGGTTTTGTCGTTGTTGTTGTTTTGAGTATATGTAGGCGTTTTTGCCATTTTTGTATCTATCGATGGTAGAGCACAGATCCTGACTATATAGTTTTAACATCATTGTAGTTTCCTGGTTATGAATCTATATCTGGGATTTCTTGTTTTATGACAAACAGTTTTCTTACTCCGTCTATGTTTTCGTTTCATACTAGGGGGTTCGTGATCGAATGATTCGCATGAATTGTTGCAGTTTTGTTATGATAAAGGATTTGTTGTTGCATTACTATATTCTCTAGTCTCCTGTGTTTGAATGTAAGAGGATCTTACGTTTGGACACTTTCTTCTCCAGTCTGTTAGAAACCTGATGTTTTTGACAGACCTTCGCACTCTTCTCATACAAGTCTTCCCACTGCTCACTTTTTATTACAACTGACTGTTTGAATTTTATCTAAGACCCCATTTGCCCATGCACGCCTGGTCTAGTTTCAGAGTTGAGACGATATTGTTGTGAGTTTCCTTCCATTTGATCATCCCTTTATAAACATTCGTGACATTAAACTGATGGGTGTCAGGCTCTGCTCCTGCAAGCAATCCAGGAGTGACTTCTGACGCTAACACCTTGCTATTGGTCTATGGAGTCACTTATTAAGCTGGAAAACATGCAAAAAGGAAATAAAACAAGAAAACAGGAAAATATTTACAAACAGAGGAGCCGTCTAAGGCTCAAAATAAACACTTTTTCAGAAAATGCCCATTCACTATGCTATTGAAAACCTCTTCATTCTCCAGATCATGCAACCCGTATGTGTTGTTGGAGAAAATCTCAGAGATTTTGAAGGGGCCGATCCAGAGGGCGTCGAACTTGTTGTGCTTTCCTTTATCCTGTCTGGGTGCATCCCATTTAAATACCAAATCTCCGATCTCGAACTCCTTTTTCCTGACCTTTCTGTCAAAAGCCTGTTTCATCTTCTGTTGATGACTGTAAGCTGCATCCCTCACTTGTTCTCTGATCTGCTTCGCTGCCACTATCTGATGAATTCTTCTGATCATATGATCCAGTTCTCCCTCGTATTCCTGAAAGAACTTCGCCACCGGTAAGGCGAGCTGAGTAGGGAAAACCACCTCTGCTCCGTAGACTAGTTGAAACGACGAAGTACCCAGAGACTTCTTCGTTGTGACACGATCGGCCCACAGAGAAAAATTCAACTTTGAATCCCAGGCTCTTTTGTTATCCTCTAACAATCTTTTGATGATCTTTATCAGTATTTTTTTAGAGGATTCCGCTAAACCATTTCCCTGGGGATAGTAGGGGATGGAGTGAATTAGCGAGATTTGGAACTGCACACAGAACTTAATAAGAGGTTCAGATTTGAAAGAAGCAGCATTATCGGTGACGATCCTGCTGGGACAGCCAAATCAGGCTATGATATCCTCCAGGAAGCTGATAATTACTTTGTGTGATGCGCTTCTGGTGGGGACAGCTTCTATACACTTGGTGAAATAATCTGTCGCAGTCAGGATCCATCTGTGTTGACCACT
>SNQJ01S0020195.1:139365-162063 GCA_010110895.2 Picea sitchensis | reverse complement strand
ACACCCAGTTTTCCATGTTTCATTCTTAAAGAAGGTTATAGGCAACAAGATCCCAGTTCAAACTATATTGCTAGAACTTGACGAGGAAGGAAAAATCATATTGGAGTCTGAATCCATCACTGACACAAGAATTCGCCAGTTGAGGAATAGATCCATTCCAGATTATCTCATTAAATGGAGGAATCTATCGGTTGAAGATCCCACTTGGGAAGATGAGTCTTTTATACAGAAGCATCCAAAGTTACTCAAGCATTGTGGACAACACTTGTCTCAAGGGGAGGGGCATGTTAAGCCCTAATATTGGCTCACTACCCATTAATTGGGGCATATTACATTAGTAATTTTATTTTATTTATGTCGAATTTATTCCATTAGTTGTAATTATACCTCCTAGTCTCCTATATATACCAAGGAGACATTTTCATTTGGAATCATCTTATACTTGAACATTTAAGTGGGGTAAAACGAGGTTACCCCCTCAAAGAGGCTTATTATCTGAAATTATCTCTTTTTCAAGGCATTGAGTACTTTTTCTGAGGTTTTTCTATGTTATATTGATATTTGGTTCTTAACATGTAATATTCTCATGAGTAACTAGTACTTCCAGTTGAGTCTTCATTATTCCATTTCTGGGAATTATAATGTATTTAGGCCATCGCGGATACTCCTATGACCTCACAGATTAGAGGGAATCTCTTATAACATATATATTTTGCCACACTCCATGCATCTTGCTTTGATGGAATTCCATTTCCCTCTGCAGGCTTCATTTCCCCTTTTTTCCCACTCTAGAGATAAAAATACACATGTTTTCCATATACGCGACCTACCAGTTATATAACTCACATATATGTTGGTTTCTCCATTATAGCCTATGTACATCAAATTTGGTGCTAATAAAATAAAAATAAAAATGTGCCGAGTTTCCTTGCCATGCCACATGATCCATGATCCTTTACCTTCCATATACCCCAAAAAGGAGATCTCCCCAGTGTAGCTGCCAATTATGCTACAAGGAAAGTATCTCTATGGCTAGGGGAAAACCACAACAGACGAAATGAAACCCAAAAATAAAATATAATCTCAAGTATGCTATATAAATGAAATGATAATAAGAGAAGGATATAATCCTACCTCGTCCAAATGTCCGAAGAAGACCATCATTGAGAACACAACCAAAATCTTTATACCTGCAACTTATCCTCAACAAACAAAATAAAAAATCACGTGGTAATGATATATAATGTTAGAATATAAATTAGAATAATCCATTAACATACATAACAAATACACCCATGAAAATAAATACAAATATTTGCAAGATATCAATTGGAAGAGAAAATAGTATTTCTATTAATGTAATCAACAAAAGTACATAGGTGACAAAATTTTGTAATGACACATATAGAAATCGAGAAACCAAGTCCCTCCAGTTGGACCTCCACCACTTCAATCCTCCACAAATTCAAGATCACATGTAGGAGTCAATGGAGTTCTCCATCACAATATAGGAAGATCTTGGGGGATGAACACAAGGAGTTCAGACTTTCAAGGACAAAGAGACACAAACTCAATTGATGTGAAATTTCTCCATAGTGTCCTTACTCTCGATCACGAATTCTCTCAAGGCTTGTATATGGCTCAATTTATAGCCTCCAAATTGAATTGAAGGGTCGAGTTGGGGCGTTTCCATTATATGGAAGGTCAAGAATCATAGATCACGTGACATGGAAAGGAAACCTGGCATATTTTTTAATTTTTGAGCACTAAACTCTATGTAAACGGGATGTAATGGAGCAACCCGCATATACGTGATTTGTATAACTAGTAGGTCACGTATATGGGAAAACAAATGTGTATTTGTAGGTCTAGAGTGGACAAAAAGGGGAAATAATGTTTGCATAGGGAAATGGAAGGCCATCAAATCAAGATGCATGGAGTATGAAAAAAAATGCTATAGCATTGGGGGACCTCAAGGTTCATCTTGGTCTCAAGTTCCTTCATCCTCTTCCTATTATTCATTTTATCATACATCATTTCCTTTCTTGGAGACATTAGAATTTCCTGTTCGATCACATTTAAAAAATGACCCATTCTCCATGACCCTTCATGGCTAGCTATACCTATGAATCTCCCATCAAACATTCCTAAGTTTGATGGAAATTAGGGAGAAGACCCATCCATGCACATCATTACTTATCATCTATGGTGTTCATCCAACTCTTTGATGGATTATAGAATATGATTACGTATTTTCTAATAATCCTTGAATCGAGGTGCCATAAAATGGTATGCAGAGCTCAAAGTTGCTTCCTTTAATAGTTTCAATAACTTGGCTATGGAATTTCTGATGCATTACCAATTTCCCATACATTAAGATATAGGAATAGAGTTATTGATGTCTATGCATCAATATACTTCCACCCACATCCTTGATCAAGTCATATCTGATCAAAGGAGTAAGTCATATTATGTGCAAGACATTTAGATTTGATCTAATCTTAGTCTAGAAACCTTTATGATATTATTTTATGCGCTCCTAGGCCATCAAGATATACAAGAAATCCAAAACTAGGACCCCATTTCAATGGGGTGGTTGGTTATGTTTCACAAGCCTCTGTTGGCCAGCTAGTCAATCAGATGGGTCACACGACTATTTATCCAAACCCTTCAGTTGTTGTTCCTGTTTCTCAAATTTCTCTAGTCCTTGCTTATACCTTTGAGGTGAATTCGGTGCAATCCACACAACCAAAGAATACTTAGCAACCTAGAGGGTAAAAAGGGAATAAGAAGAAAAAATCTAATCCTGAGCGTGGGACTACTCCAACACAGAACAATCTGGGGGGGCATGAAAGAGAAGAAGAAAAGTTGGTTCCCCTATAAAAATTGTGGGGAGGACCACCCTACTCACTAGTGTGCTAGGAAGGATGATATTCATTGATACCTTGCATAGAAAAAGGCTCCCTAGCGGCCTGTTTTGTTTACTCATCCCTTCCCTCCCCATCCTCAATAAATGGTTGCATCAAATATTTCCCTTCCACAATGGGGCATGGAAGTTACTCCTTAGTTTGATGTATCATCCTCATCTACCAATATTATGATGTGTGACTATATGGTCTCCTTACATACCCGAGAACGTAATTAAAATACTCCCGAGGGAGATCTTGATAATCAGGATCCATATTCCTCTTCCCATCCTAATGGACCTCTCTAGATAGAGAATCTATCCTTTGACACGTTTATTCTCCCACCTAAGGTTTTTTTTTCGATACATGACACAAAGTCCCAACACACAGGCCTCCGAAAACTAAAATGTTTTGGGAGACTTGTCCTAAGAACCATGTTCCATGTCTTCTCTAGAAGTTCTCAAAAGTTTCCCCACATAGTGGAAAGATTCGTTGTCTACCATAGGCAGGGTGGATCCCTCAGAATCTAGCTTGAATTTTATTAACACATATCATGCTCCTAAAATAATTTACCACCATATTTCTTTCCAAATCATAGTGGGAGTACTTGCTAAAAACATCTTCCGCATAGTGGTTGATGAGGGTGCATCAACTTGCATTGTGTCCATGGCATGCTATAAAGACACTAGCTCTCCAAAGAATGACCCATATCACACCATGTTGAAGGATTTTGATGGACACATATGTAAGTTGCATGGTATTATCATTGCATTTCCCATTGAGTTAGGTGGCAAGACTATCTATGTTGAGGTGAAGGTAGTCGATGCTCCTTTGGAGTATAATTTTCTACTTGGGAGTACTTGTTTCTATGAGATGACTATAGTTGTCTCATCAATCTTTAGGGTCTCAAACTTTTATCACCAAGGAAATATCAATACTAGTGATCAACTTGCATTTTTACCCCAGACCTTAGAATAGATGTGGGTTCTAATATACCCTTTATTGATGATTCCCATAACACTTAGGAAAATGTTGGTGTGGGGATGTTTAGAGACTCCTCACTAATGGGAACATTTCCCCTTCCCTCACCACCTCTTTCTATGAATATAACTCTGATAAGTATGATATCTTCACCCTCATGTGGATCCCTCAAGTATTTTGATCCTTGGTTGGTTCCTTGTTCTAAATAAGTTGAGTCTTATTGAGGCATCATATCATTCATAGTGGTTAAGATTGCCTCCCTAGAAATATTGTTAGTGTCCATTGATACTGGTTAGAACCTCCATATTCATATGGAGTGTAATCAACCTACTCTGACTACATGGGTTGTTGACTCTCCGAGCTAACATGATTTATTATATACTAATTTTCCTTGGATAAGGCCATACTAGAATTCATGGCTTCCATTGATAAGCCAAGGGAGGACAAGGTGATGCATCGATCATATTTTCCTAATACAGAACCAATGAGAGTGAGCATGATGATTATTGATCTAATATTGCGGGCATTTGTTGAGGCATCTAATCAAAATTTCCAGTTTTCACAATTTTTCACCTTGATTATCTTTTTTGGAACTTTCTATTGAATTCCTTGCTTCCCATTGCATCAAAGATTTGTGTTTAATACCTCATTCATTTATTGATGGGAATCATCAAGGATATGACATAGGTCATGAAACCACTCATGATGAGTATCTTTGACTGCATAAATTTGTTACTATGTGGTGTGGTCGTGGCATGGTGTGCCACATGATGCCAACAATGGCCCATGAGTTCATTGATAATGATAGGGATCCTTGGCGTGAGCCTAGAAATGGGATATATTTTTCATAAACTGTTAATATGTGTAGTGATGTAGGAGCATCGCCAACATCAAGCGACCGTGGGCAAGCACCAATGCATTTTGGCACATGATAAATTGTTTGAAATGTTTTAACGTTGGATGCGCCAAACTTAAATCTAATAGTTAAGGAAGGGTGTACTTCTTGATTGTAATCAGACCTTGAGCGTCCTCCTCTCATCTGAAGGACTAAGAGGCATTTATGTTGATGAATGTATGTAGGTAGACTTGAATTCTTAGATTAGACATTTTTAGGAGCCGGAGGGAAAATGGATATAGACACCCTCACTTGTATCATTGTAACATTATTATTAGCAACATAATCAATCAAGAGAGCATAGAGAAGAAGAAGCATAAAACTATGTAGAAGAACCCATGTATAGAAGTTCTGAGATTAATATATGAAGCTTGATTCAGACTCATGGTGTTCAAATACTTTATGTGTATGCATGATTGAATGTTATGCTCATGATTGTTTACTCTCTGTTATACATTTTCTTTGATGCGTGAATGTTTGATTTCATATTTAATGTCTGAAATCTGAAGAGAGTGAGAGTAAGGAATGAGTTTCAATTGTTTCTCTGTCTGAGCAGGAGTTTTCCTGCAAGGAGTGCAGTGAATTTGTCCGCAAGGAGTGCATTGACAGAAGTCAGAGTTTGTCTCTTTAAGCTCAGGATGGATAACACTGTTCTCATTCTCGCTGAAGTGCAAGCTAATCATAGGATCCGTGCAAGGAGTGTGCAGGCTGAGTGAAGTCTCAGTGTTTGCAAATTGAGCGAAACTATTGAAATATTGTTGTTGCAGGAGAGTGCACAGAGTCTAAGAATTTCAAATACTTTGAGTATATTTGAAGAAGTGCGGCAAGGAGTCTTCTTGAAGACTTTAGGTTGTGGTAAAATCTCAGAAGAGGTAGTGCCTTGAAGTATTGGAAGGAGGCGCAGGGACATTGTTTTGCAGGAGGACAAGTTTCAAAAGGAGATACATTGTTCATTTCGCAGGAGTGTCAAGGAGGAATTGGACGATCGGAATTCTATGTGGAGAATTCGCGAAGTCTCGAGAACCATCAGATCTTGCAGAGGAGCAAGGAGGTTTACGGTGAGTGTGTTTTTTTGTTTAAGTTCAGGGGATAATAGAGCCATGGGATCTGAGCCAACAGGGGTTGTCAGATCACTCACGTATTCGCATCTCTGGGTTTCATGGGTTGAAGAGTCAAAACCTTTGCATCAAGACTCGCGAGGTCACGAGTTGCGAAGTTGCGAGTGGCGAAGTCGCGGGAAGATCGGGATCGTCCATCTGAGAAGGATAGGTGGTAGAGATCTAGAGATATCGCGAACTCAGAGTTTCGTAAGGTGAAAACCTAGGATTTGGGTGGTCCAAGTCACGAGTAGCGAGAACGAGAGGAGAAATGTCAACATCACCTCAAGGGGGTTCGTGAAAGAATGGTACCAAGGTTGGACATTCAAACTCGCGAAGTGGTCAGTAGCGAGAAGCGCTAGTGCTTAGCCTAGCTGGTGGTTGCACACGGAAGGCACTAACAAAGAAGAGCATAACCATTTCATGATCTTGGGTATCACAGGATTGAGAAGGAGGAGTCGAGAGCCTCGACTTGCGAACTCGCGAGATCGCAATATTGCAACAAGTGCCTTCGGAATTGGGCCTTGGTCACAGCGCTGTGGTCGGTTGGGAAGATAGGATCTTGCGCCTAGTGCTTTTCACACAGGGAAGTTTCCGAAGGACCTATGGATCGATTGTGACTGAGATTCCAGTGGCAATCGAAAGAGCCGATCCGGCTCAAAGAAGTTAAAGAATGATCCTGTGAGCGGATCTTGGCCCGAGGGACGATAGGTCTGCGTCAGCTTTGGTATCAGAGTTTGAATGTGTTTGTATATTTCAGACAGGGAAAGCGAGAAAGAAAAGTGTAGCCATGCCACCAAGAAGAAGAGACAGACAAACACCCAATCTTCTAGAGGATAGGGAAACGCCAGAAGGAAGGGGTAGGCAGGTGCCAAATCCAGCCATGGAAAGAGATATACATGATCTACGTGCCAGAGTTGTGGACATGGAAATAAAGCAGAGGCACACAGCTGGTGTTGGAGATGTTAGTGATTCCAAAAGTGAAGATGAAGATGGACATGAAGGAGAAGAAGTCACAGTAGAAGATGAAGCAAATGAATGCCTAATTAGGGTTGTTGCAAGAATGAGTGCTAGAGTAAAAATGGATATTCCAGTATATGAAGGAAACCTAGATGTTGAAGAGCTTCTAGACTGGATTAGAGATCTGGACACATATTTTGACTATGAAGATATCGAGGTAGACAAAAAGGTCAAACATGTTGTCACAAGATTTAAAGGACATGCAACATTGTGGTGGGATGAGCTAGAAGATGACAGACACTGCAAAGGAAAGCAGAAAATCAAGAGTTGGGATAGGATGATCGCAAAGATGAAGGTGAAATTTATTCCCAGGGATTACCAAATTACTCTTTTTCGGAGAATGAAAAATTTGAGACAGAAACTGATGTCGGTGAAGAAGTACACTGAATAATTCTATAGGCTGAACATCAGGGCAGGTCATCGGGAAAGCGATGATGAAAAATTTTCTAGGTACATGAATGGTTTGAGATACGAAATTTAGGATAAGATGAGCATGATGACCATCCGAACGGTGGAACATGCTTATCAGATGGCTCTGAAATATGGAGAGAAGATGAGTCCAAAACAAGGTCAAAGAGGCCGAGGCAGAAGTCATCCCCTCGGAAAATCAGTTGCCCATGATAGAAATCAGAAGCCCAAGGAAGACTGGAAGAAACCTCAGACTCAGATTGAGAGAGGTGGAAGCTCACAGTGAGGGCAGCATACCAAACAGAGAGGTCGGTATGCTGATGGAAACATTTTTCCTCATACCAGAGGTAGAGGAAGAGGAAGAGGTGGAGTGGTGAAATGCTTCACATGCGGAAAGGTCAGACATAAATCTTATGAGTGTCCAGACAAAAATAAAGAAGGTGGTGAAACTCACATTGCCGAAGCACAGAGGAAGAATGTTGAGGCAGAAGATGTTGAAGGCGGAAGATCGTTGATGATGCGAAAAGTTCTCTTAACGCCAGAGAAGGAGGTGGAGAGTTCGGTCCAAAGGAACAGACTTTTTCGGACCGCTTGCAAAACCAAGGACAGGGTATGCAAGGTCATTTTGGACAATGGTAGGATAGATAATCTCGTTTCTACAGAGATGGTAGAAAAGCTGGAGTTGGAGACAATTGAACATCCAAGTCCATACAGAGTTTCATGGATACAAAAAGGACATCAGGTAAATGTCACTAAACAATGTTTAGTTGAGTTTAAAATAAGAGGGTATAAAGATGAAATACTCTGTGATGTCATTCCCATGGATGTTTGTCATCTATTGCTAGGTAGACCGTGGAAATATAACAGAAATGTGATTCATGATGGGAGGAAGAACACATACACCCTAGAGAAGAATGGGAGAACTCACATGTTGCTTCCAATCAAAGATAAAGAGGTAAAACCTAAAGTAAGCAATGTTGTACTTCTCATGAGTGGGAAGGAACTCCTTACAGAGGTTAAGAAGAAGGAGGAACCGCAATTCATTTTGGTCAGGAAGCCTAAAATTGTTTTAACCAGTACAAGGGTAGATGATTTACCGGAAGAGGTTCAGAAACTGTTGGAAGAGTTTGCTGACATAGTAGTGGATGAAATACCTCGTTCATTGCCACCGATCAGAAGTGTGAGTCATCATATTGATCTCATACCTGGAGCTAAATTACCAAACAAAGCAACGTACAGATTGACACCGCAGGAAAATGAAGAAGTCAAAAGACAGGCCCAGGATTTAATGGACAAGGGGTTGGTTAGAGAAAGCTTGAGTCAGTGTGTTGTTCCGACAGTGCTTAGTCTAAAGAAAGATGAAGGCTGGAGGATGTGTACTAACTCGAGAGATATAAACAAGATAACCATCAGGTACAGATTTCCATTTCCAAGGATGGATGATTTGATGGATTGTTTGAGTGGGGCCAAAAAAATTTCAAAGATTGATTTGAAAAGTGGATATCATCAGATTCGTATGAGAGAAGGTGATGAATGGAAGACAACCTTCAAGACTAACGAAGGGTTGTATGAATGGCTTGTTATGCCATTTGTATTAATGAACGCACCAAGTACTTTCATGAGGTTGATGAACGAAGTCCTGAAGGATTTCATTGAAACATTTGTCATTGTGTATCTTGATGACATACTGATTTTCAGTAAAACAGAGGCAGAGCATCTGAAACATTTGGCTACAGTGATGCAGAGGCTACAGCAAGAGAAGCTGTTGATAAACATGAAGAAATCCTCGTTCATGAAGATAGATCTCATTTATTTGGGTTTTGTTATTTCTGCAGATAAGTTGAGGATGGATCTAGATAAAGTGGAGGTGATTAAGAATTGGCCATCACCGAAGAGTATATTTGAGGTGAGAAGTTTTCATGGATTGGCTAGTTTCTACCGGAAGTTCATCAGGAATTTCAGTGGAATTAGTGCACTGATGATGGACACAGTGAAGAAGAGACACAAGTCTTTTCACTGGACAGAAGACGCTGAGAAAAGCTTCAATTTGTTGAAAAAGAAAATCACGGAACAACCAATTCTGGTGTTGCCGCATTTTAAAAAGACATTTCAAGTAAAATGTGATGCAAGTGGATTTGCAATAGGAGTAGTCTTGAGCCAAGAAGACAGGTCGATAGCATACTTCAGCGAGAAGCTGAATGAAGCGAAAGTGAAATACTCCACGTATGACAAGGAATTCTATGCTATTATTCAGGCATTGAAGAAATGGAGACATTATTTAATCCGGAAAGGAGTTTGTCTTATACAGTGACAATTATGCTTTGCAATTTGTGACTCAATAGGAGAAGTTGAATCAAATACATGTTAAATGGGTTGAATACATGCAGAACTTTACTTTTGTAATTAAGCATATTTCTGGAACTGTTAACAAAGTTGTTGATGCTTTGAGCAGGAAATGTTTGTTGTTGCAGGAGTTCAGAGTCAAAACATTGGGTTTTGATGATCTCAGGGACATGTACATAGATGATCCAGATTTTAAGGAGGCATATGAAGAAGCTGAGAATCCAATTCTCAGGGACAAAAGTATGTGGATAGAGTACATGATCCAGGATGGATTTGTATTTAGGGGTAATCAACTTTGTATTCCAAAATGCTCCATGAGAGAGAATCTGCTGAAGGAGAAACACAGTGGAGGATTGGTCAGGAATTTCGGTCATGACAAGATGTTCTCAAAGTTAAACGAGTCATATTTTCGGCCAGGAATGAGAGAAGATGTCAAAAGATTCATTGACAGATGCAGAATTTGTCAGCATTCAAAAGGGAAGAGGCAGAATGTAGGTTTATATCATTCGTTACCCATACCTGACAGGTCGTGGGATGCAGTCAACATGGACTTCATATTGGGGTTGTCGAGAACACAAAGAGGGTTTGACTCGATCTTTGTAGTGGTGGATAGATTTTCTAAGATGGAACACTTCATACCGTGTCAGAAAACCAGTGATGCAACTCACATTGCGAATCTATTTTTCAAAGAAGTCATTCGACTTCACGACTTACCAAGGAGCATAGTTTCGGATCGAGACACCAAGTTCGTGGGACACTTCTGGAGCACCTTATGGAAAAATATGGGAACGAACTTGTCATTCAGTATCTTATCATCATCAGACGGATGGACAGATAGAAGTTGTGAAAAGAAGTTTGGGAGACTTGCCGAGGAGCTTGGTGACAGAACACCACAGTCAGTGGGACAATATTCTGCCACAAGCGGAATTTTCTTACAATGATTCAATCAAGAGAAGCACAGGGTAGATTCCATTCCAAATTTTTTATGGGATGCAACCAAGAGGAGTATCTGAATTGAGATATTCAGAACAAAATGAAACTAGGAGTGCTAGTGCAGAATATTTTGCCGAAGAAATGAAGGAACTTCACATCCAGGTGAAGGAGCGATTGCAGAACTTGAGCCAAGAGTATAAGCACAGAGTACATCAACATAGGAGAAAAATTCAATTTGAGGTTGGTGATTTGATTCTGACACATCTGAGAAAGGAAAGATTCCTGAAGGGGACATATAAAAAACTGAAGATGAAGAAGATCGGACCATGTAAGGTCTTGAAGAAATTTGGGGAAAATTATTATGAGATTGGATTACCCGATGGGATCGAAATTTCTCCGATATTCAATATCTCATATTTGTACCCATACAAAGCCGAGGAAGTAGGAACAGGTGATGAAAAACTAGAGGTTCAGTGGACAAAACAGATGCCAGTTGCAGAAAAGCCACAGATGGAAAGCATACTGGACAAAAGAGTTAGTAAGAGGACCAGAAGAAGGGAATATTTTGAATACTTGGTCAAGTGGAAGGGACATCCAGTTGAATATGCCAGCTGGGAGAATGAAACAGAGATCCAGAAGCATGGACAGACCGTGCGATAGCTCATGGATAGGAGCCCATGAAAATTTTCAAGCGAGGGAGTATGATGCAGGAGCATTGCCAACATCAAGCGAGCGTGGGAAAGCGCCAACGCATTTTGGCACATGATAAATTGTTTGAAATTTTTTAACATTGGATGTGCCAAACTTAAATGTAATAGTTAAGGAAGGGTGTACTTCTTTATTGTAATCAGACCTTGAGCGTCCCGCTCTCGTCTGAAGGACTAAGAGGCATGTATGTTAATGAATGTAAGTAGGTAGACTTGAATTCTTAGATTAGACAATTTTAGGAGCCAGAGGGAAAACGGATATAGAAACCCTCACTTGTATCATTGTAACTTTATTATTAGCAGCATAATCAATCAACAGAGCATAGAGAAGAAGAAGAAGAAAACTGTGTAGAAGAACCCATGTACAGAAGTTCTGAGATTAATATATGAAGCTTGATTCAAGCTCATGGTGTTCAAATAATTTTTGTGTATGCATGATTGAATGTTATGCTCATGATTGTTTACTCTCTGTTATACATTTTCTTTGATGCGTGAATGTTTGATTTCATATTTAATGTCTGAAATCTGAAGATTTGGAGAGTACGGAATGAGTTTCAATTGTTTCTCTGTCTAAGCAAGAGTTTTCCTTCAAGGAGTGCAGTGAATTTGTCCACAAGGTGTGCGTTGACAGAAGTTAGAGTTCGTCTCTGTAAGATCAGAAGGGATAACACTGTTCTCATTCTCGTATAAGTGCATGTTAAGTAGAGGATCCATGGAAGGAGTGCACAGGGTGAGTGAAGTCTCAGTGTTTGCAACCTGAGCGAAACTGTTGAAAGACAGTTGTCACAGGAGAGTGCACAGAGTCTAAGAATTTCAAATACTTGGAGTGTATTTGAAGAAGTGCCACAAGGAGTGCGTGCAGGAGTCTTCTTGAAGACTCTAGGTTGTGGTAAAATCTCAGAAGAGGTAGTGCCTTGAAGTATTGGAAGGAGGCGCAACGACATTGTTTTGTAGGAGGACAAGTTCCGAAAGGATATACCATGTTCATTTCGTAGGAGTGTCAAGGAGGAATTGGACGATCAAAATTCTCCGTGGAGAATTCATGAAGTCCCAAGAACCATCAGATCTTGTAGAGGAGTAAGGAGGTTTACGGTGAGTGTGTTTTTTTTTTTAAGTTCAAGGGATAATAGAGCCATAGGATTTGAGCCAACAGGGGCTGTCAGATCACTCACGTATTCGCATCTTGGGGTTTTGTGGGTTGAAGAGTCAAAACCTTTGCATCAAGACTCGCGAGGTCGCGATTGGCGAAGTCACGAGAAGATCAGGATCGTCCATATGAGGAGGACAGGTGGCAGAGATCTAGAGATCTCGCGAACTCGGAGGTTCGTAAGGTGAGAGCCCAGGATTTGGGTGGTCCAAGTCGCGAGTAGTGAGAACGAGAGGAGAAAAGTCAACATCGCCTCTCGGGGGTTCGTGAAAGAAAGGTACCAAGGTTGGACATTCGAACTCATGAAGTGGCGAGTAGCGAGAAGCGCTAGTGCTTAACCTAGCTGGTGGTCGCACGTGGAAAGCGCTAACAAAGGAGCATAACCATTTTGCAATCTTAGGTATCGTAGGATTGAGAAGGAGGAGTTGAGAGCTTTGACTCGCGAACTCGCGAGATCGCGAGATTGCGACAAGTGCCTTCGGAATTGGGCCTTGGTCACAGCACTGTGGTCGCTTGGGAATATAGGAGCTCGCGCCTAGTGTTGTTCACACAGGGGAGTTCCTGAAAGACCTATGGATCGATTCTGACTGAGATTCCAATGGGAATTGAAAGAGCCGATCCGACTCAAAGAAGTTAAAGAACGATCCTGTGAGCGGATCTCGTCCCGAGGGCTGATAGGTCTACATCATATAGTTTCTTTTATATATGTGTGTGGTGTAAGTGATTTATTGTTTTACTTATATCATATCCAAAAAAACCAAAAAACGTTGTTTCTTTTGAGATTTCACTACACATTTTAACCCCGATTATAGTATAAATGGATTTGTTTTATAGGAATCAATGATGTTTTCTTTGTCATTTTATATGGTGTCATCCAATGAACTCGAGGTATGTGTTCCAAACTGGCATATAGTGATAGGTTTTATCCTACATCCATTTTTTTCACTATTAACAACCCATTATGTCATTACAATTCCTTAGGTTTCATCCCATCGGGTTGCAACATTAGCCACCCCATTTTTGCACATCAAAAATTGCACAATAGTTCGTACCCTCCATGGGAGCCTTAGTTAGAACCTCAATTTTCATCTGGTTCCCATGTTGCGATTACTTGTAGGCCTAGGAACCCTCATGTAGATCTACTATGACTTGAAGTTGAGACTCATTCTTCTCTCTTCACCTATATTCTAGCTATATCATGAGGGGTTCACGTCATTTTATGTTACTTTACAGTTTCTTATGGATTTTATTCTTATGTCATGCTACTTGATGATACACTCTTGTTTTCCTTGATCCCTCTTACCAACATCGCAGTAACACTTGAGAAATAGGACACATTCATCATATTTTTCATACTTAACATTCCTTCATTAAAGCATTCATCAAGTGCATAGAACCAACATATAAATTATTCATATTAATCATTCATTCACTAAGTGCGCCATGAAAATAACAAAAAAGAGACACATCAAAAAACAACATACATCATAACACAAAGATTTAACATGGTTCATCCCAAATTGGGCTACATCCACAACGACATGCTTCTTATATTATCATTCAGGATTATCTCTTACAAAATGTGTGCACTACGCTCATACAAGATATCTCAGTTATAACCTAAAATTCCCTTACCATTTGTGCATGTAGTGCACACTTAGCTCAGAACTCACTCCTCACACCTATTACTTGATTTTATTCTCCAAACTTATCCCTACATTTTCAAACTTCCCCAAAAAAAACCCTTTCTACCCAAAACCCATACATATTTATCCATTGACATTAGGTCTTAGCCCATTACAAAATGGACCAAAAGGTCTAACTACTTCTAACTAACTTTCTCCTTTCATGTGTTTTGTCCCCTAAAAATGTGCTAACAGTATTCCTTTCTTCCACGTGCATTGTTCCTTAGCCAACTTGTTGTGTGTCTTTCTCCTGTGTGATTCCCAAAATGGGTCCCAAAACATCCTGCTCCAACATCGAACACCAAGTTGGTCAATAGAACACCCTACTGGCTAAATCCTATATATAAAGAAAAACTGTGAAAGGATCTATATCACATGCTAGAGGCCAGGATCATTATCCCCATAGAAGAATATGACTGGATCAATTCCATGGTCATTCAACCAAAAAAGACCATGGAAATACATATATGCATCGATCTACAAAGCCTTAATGTATCCTGTGTCCATGACCTTTTCCAAACTCCATTCATAGATGAGGTGTTGGAGAATGTTGGAGGTAGAGAAGCCTACTCCTTCATGGATGGCTTCTCCAGATATCATCAATCTCATATCAAAGAGGAAGATTAGGAAAAATCCACCTTCACAACCAAATGGGGGTCCTTTGCATATGCAGTCATGCCCTTCAGATTAAAAAATGCCCCTGCAATATTTTCACGGATAGTAGTAGAAACATTATAGGAGTTTATTCATAAGTTGTTGGAGGTATACTTGGAAGATTGGACTATGTTTAGTCTAGTAAAATACCATATACAATCTCTCTGTCTAATGCTCGATCGATGCCTCCAACTGCAGATCTCTTTGAATTTGAAGAAGTTCATATTTTGTACTCCCTTTGGTATATTACTCAACCATGTCATTTGTAAATATGGATTGCTATTCGACCTAACCAAGATAACCACCATCCTAGATATGGTAGCCCCTACTTCATTCAAGGGGATGCGCACAACATTGGGAAATATCGGATACTTTAGATGGTTCATCCATAATTATGGTAAGATCACAAACGCATTGGAAAGGTTGCTATGTAAAGATATTAATTATGAATGGACATCAAAATTCCATCAATCTTTTGATACCATGAAGGAAAAACTAGTGATTGCATTCATCTTGATTTTCATGGATTGGTCCAAGATATTCCATGTTCACGTCGATGTTTCTTCCATCACCTTTGATGTCATTATATCCTAGCTAGGGGATGGAAGTATCAATCATCCAGTCTACTTTTCTAGTCAAACGCTCTCTTATGTTGAGCATAATTATGCCACCACTGAGAGAGAATGCATGGCTATGCTATATTCCCTACAAAAATTACACCACTAATGGTTGGGATCCATCTTTAAATTCTTCACTAATAATTCCACCCTAAAGTATCTAGTCAACAAGTTAGTGTTGGGTGGACACATCTGCCCATGGTTTCTCTTGTTTCAAGAATTTGACTTTGAGGTTGTAGTAAAACGAGGAAAACACAACGTGGGGCCAGATTATCTAGAGTGCATTGAGGCAAGGGAGGTTGCTAACATCCTCTATGATAAGCTTAATGATGCCCATCTCTTCCTTGTTGAAGCCATCCTAGATCAACTAGATGAAATAACTGAATTCCTTATTTCTGGACAAGTTCCTAAGGAATATAATTTGGTACAATGTCGCTAATTGGGGACTCGTAGTGTTGATTACCAGTTAATTGTTGGGAATTTGGATAAGTTGGGTGTGGATGGAATCACACGTCATTGTTATTTGGTACATGAACATGATTCCATCCTATATGAGGCACACAAAGGAATTGTTGTGGGCCATAGCCATAACACCGACAAGGCCATTGCGCACAAAGTTCTATGGGCCAGACTCAGGTGGTGCTCTCTATTTGCTAATGCTAAGGATTATCTCAAGCACTATGATGTATTCCAATGGGTGGGTATGCCTTGCCGACAAGATGAGCTCCCCCTCGTCCCAATGACTACACCTGAACCTTTCGATAAATAAGCCATCAACTTTGTTGGACCTATCAATCTACCTACAAGGTGCACTAGAACATGCTAGACTATCATCGCCATAGAATATCTGACAAGATGGGTTGAAGTTGCGCCAGTCAAGGATTGTACAAACAATACTAAAGAATACTTCATTTTGACAATATTATCACCAGATTCAGATGTCCATGCATACTGATGAGTGACCAAGGCTCACACTTTAAAAAAAAAACTATCCAGCAACTCACTCGGGAGTTCATCATCCATCACCAGAAGAGCACTCAGTATCATCCTAAATCTAACAGTATGGTTGAATCTTTCAATAAAATTTTAGAACATGCCTTAACCAAATTTTTTGATGTGAAGCATGATGAATGGGATCAACGTATCCCCACAGTTTTATGGGATTACCAAACCACATGAAAAAGGTTGACTAAACACACACCATTCAGGTTAATCTATGGGAAGGAAGTGGTCATGCCACTATAATTTATGGTTCCTAGCCTTCGAGTTGTGTTGGTGACTCACATGACCAATGATTAGTCCCTCCAACACAGGATGGATGAGCTTATGGTACACAGAGAAGAATGTATAACTGCAGGATTCAACCAAGTGGTGGAAAAAGACTGACAAAAGGCATGGCACGATCGCAACAGTCGCCAAAAAATACTCCAGCCCGAATCTCTAGTTCTATTATATGTCAACAAATATTCCTCGTATCCCAATAAGTTACGTATTCTTTGGATAGGCCCGTTCCAGCTAATATACATCACTAAAGAAGGTGTCACAAAGATGGAAACTTGACAAGGACAACCACTCAAGGTCTCATTAATAGCAGCAGGTATTATGGCCCTCAAGGGTCAACCACTCGTTAATTTTTTTGTCATCCTTTACAAAGCGATGCATTCATATTAGTATAGATTGTACATTGTCTCACATAGTTCCTAGTCGACATAAATTTAACTTTCATTTTAATAGTACAAGGATTTCAACGTCACAAGGGAGATCCTTCTATTGATAGTCGAAGACAAATCATCAAAACTAAAAATTGTGGTGGTGCACTTACCCATGTATTACGACAAGCTCATTCAATATGATTCACCCACATATTGACCCAGATGAGTCATTCATGTATGCCCCAAGTAACTATTCAAGGATAGCATCACATTCTATGATAACCCTCTACAGTACGATCAATCTAGATTTTGGATATGTCTGTCTTTTGCAGTTTTATCATCATTTCTACTCACTCTTCCCGCCATCCCTCTTCCCAAAATCCTCTCTCCCTCTCATGCCTATATATTCCTACTCCCCAACCCCCATCCCTCACGTTTGTTTAACAACGTTTCACTTTGTTTCCCCAACTTCCCCCTCATGGTGTACCTTAGTCGATTCTCCATCAATGTTTTCTTATCCTCTCAACTGAGCATCCCCAAAGGTTCCTCTTCCCTCTTCCAACCTTTCCTATATCATTATTTTGATTCCCCTCTTTCTGAACACTCACTTTCTTTTACTCGCAAACTCTCCACTCCCCATTACACTCGGCGGTGTCTCCTTTTGCATCATGCTTCATCCAATTTGTTGTTCAGATGATCCCTTTCTCAAGGATTCTCCCAACCCCCTCCTTATAAATATTTTAACCTCATCTTCCCCAAGACCATGTAGGTTGGGCCAACCTCTTATTGGTCTTCCCATTCATTCTATCCCTACTATCTCACCCTAACACCTCTTCCAAATCCCCCAGGATTTCATCGACTGAGACTTCCTACTTAGCTCGACCACCCCCAAACAACATGACGAGTAACAAATGATGCTCTCTCTTGAAGAAAATGTGCTTCTTGGATGCAATTCCCCATAGGCACCCACAAAGGTCTCCATTCGAGTAGTAGGACACAATCACAACTTTCCTACACAAAGATGATTTTCTCTTTCTCATACTTTTCCCTAAGGACTATAAAGAAGTTGGCTCGAGGACAAGCCAGGTAATAGTGGTGGGGGCCTCTTAGTACCCAAATTTTTGGGTTCATTTTTTCACGTGCGCACAAATGAAAGTTGTGCGCACTCATCGAATAGTTTTGCGAGTGCCTAAGGAGATGCACGAAAGAAGGCCATAGTGTGCACATCGAAACAAGTTTTGTTGAGAAACACACCAAGTTTAAAGGAGTTCAAGGGCGTGTTGGTCTGAGTTTTTTCAGTTGAGAGCATTGGTATAAGTTTTGTTAGTTGAGCCGAAAATCAAGAAGAATCTTGCTGGAAGCAAGAAATGAATCACCAAGATATCATTCACAATGATTAATTCTAGTCATAGATGAAGACGTGGGATGGCCAAAATATGAGCTAGCTAAGGAAGTTAATATTTTCGTTGGTGTAGAGAACCTTAGTGGAGCCCTCGAAGGTACCATAAGCATGTGAGTTCATTAGATCAGACAAGCGAGTGGAGAAAAACCATGAAGGACAACATTACCCAACATAATAAGACATAAAAGAGAGCTCTCAGCTCGAAAAAGAGGCTGGTTAATTTCAGAAGGCATCGGTCCCATAGATCTGAGTAGTCTATAACAATTATGTGTTGTATGGAGAAGTCCCTTATGTCTTGTTTAGGTCTGAATATTAAATCTTACCACAGGGTGCACACTATTGTATTCCCACCGTTGTTATAGCAATGCGATGAAGTATTATGTTGTGCAACTTAGTTATTCACCACCATGTATATCTCGAATATGATGGAATATGTTCATTAATAAAGATATGGAAATTTTGTTTTATTTTGTGTTTTCTATGAATGAGTAGCACATGTGTGTGTATAGTTTTAATTTTTAGTCCTTCTTAGATTATCATATATGAGTCACATTGATTCCATTTGCAGTTTTGTTAGAAATGTTTCATCATCCATCCCCAACACAAGATCTTATGGTCTATGTGATCCTCTTTGCATGTCGGGTGAGGCCTTCCTCGACTTCGGTTGAGGATTGATATGTCGATGCTTAGGGGTTTTTTGTTGGACACACTTCGGATGAACCATGGGTCTTAAACCTCCTAGTGCTACGAAGGTCAGTGCACATGCACACATGTACTGAAACAACAACATTGCATAATGAATCCCAAAAATATATATATGCACTTATCATAGTAATGAAAAATCATCAAATTGTGTAGTTATTTTTCTGCCCACTCTCGTCCTAACACCTTCAAAGATCGACTCAAAGAACATATATTTGACACTTTCTACAACCATGTTTCCAAATCAACTATTGCTAAACACTCCCACAAGTCTAATCATCTCATTTTTCTTTAACCAAACCAAAAGTATTTCTTCAACACCCTATCACTCCACTCATATCATTCAAGAAGCACTGGAAATTAAAAGGCATCATGTTAACTTTAATCGAGAAGATGACTATAAACTTAGCTAATCTTGAAAGCCCATAATTCATCATATTGGCCATTAACTTTTTCTCTAATCTTCTTTGATTTCTTGGTTTTAATAATTTTTTATGTCTTCTATTCCTAACCTCTAATAATTTGCCCTACTTCCTTTTCGAACTTTCTAAATTTTTACTCCTTTCCTACCCTTTTTTTTTCAATGCGACCCCTTCACTTCTTTAGATTTTTTGAAATATTCTTTAAACTATATTTTGTTATGTCCTTTATAATTTAAATTTCCAATGGGAAATACACATCTTTTATTTTTTTCAATGGCGCTTTGACTATTTTAACCAATTTTTGCAATGGTTTCATATTTCACAATCGTTATCCTACATTTTTCTTCCCTATGAATCTTATCCCAACATTATTTTCTACTATTTTTCTTTACTTGTCCCTAATGATGTGTGGAATGTCCATTCAAAATGTTGAACATTTCATGAATCTCATACACAATTTATCTCTAGAAAGCTCAAGCACATCAAGATTAATTTTGTTTATTCCATTGCTCATGACATTCCTTATTGTGAGCTTCCATGTGGGCTAAGAAAACATGACCCCAATGAATAACATGACATGATCTATATATTTCCATTTGTATCATTCGTTATAGTCGATATTCCAACATAGGTTTAAAGGGCATATGTTTTATTATATTCAAAATAGAAAGGTTAACTTAAATATAAATACACAAATTTAAATAAATTATATATATATATTGAAAGTTATAAGTTCAAATTTAAGGGGAATAAGGTATTTACACCTAAACAAATTAAATAGTTGAATCCCTATATAAAGGGTCTCTTAAAATTATTATTATTATTATGTTAATTATTTAGTTTAATGGTGTAACTTGAGTGGGCATAATGGTTAAGAACATGTGTATCCTTCTTGGAGATCACAGGTTCAAAATCGAAAGGGGGTAGAGTTTGTACGTATTGTCTCATTGTGATAAGGCTAGAACGGTAGATGCTCATAAGTGAGAGGGCTTGACTCAAATCACAATTTTATAGTGTTCAAATACTAGTTTTCAATGCATAATTCGATTTAGCGCCATCAAAATCCCTCACGACACTCATTATATACAATTTCAACCATTAACCACAACACCCATTATATGCAATTTGAGCCATTAAAATATGCCATTCCAACTATTTTACACCAAATATCATAATCAATGGCATGAAATTTACACCAAATACCATTTATAATCCCCCAAAAAAATATATCCTACTACTATTCCAAAAATAACACTAAACATTTGACTCAATACTAGTGCCATACATACATATATAAATAAATGCACCTATAACTCTATGAAGTTGTTTAACACACTTTTACTATTACAAAAGAGAAAATACACAATGTCAACCATACCTTGCATATTAAGAAAATGATGGTTTTTAATTTATAATAATGGACATGGGTCCACACGAATCAATTACAGATTTGGTCTAAAACTCCTGGCATCGCTACCTTTAAGAAGGGAGACCAACTCCACGCGTTCCCTTTGAAAATAATTAACCTGTGCAATGACAAACATACATCTAGAAAGACACGCTATAACTGGAAGAGGGATCACGTGAATATATTGGTCATACTTGGATGTGAATGTTAACTTTTCTTTTTCAAAATTTAAAGATGGTAAAATATTTGACTTTGATCCACCGAATTTTCATGGGACTTACACCCAATGTGCGTCCAATTCATGCAAAAATCTGGAGCACATTATGTTGTATTATATGGTGCCATATGAGGAATGTCGGAGATCCCCTTTCCAAAAAGATGGAATATATTATTAAATAGTTAGAATAGGGTATTCTAAAAAAAATAATATTGATGGGAAAGGGGAAGAAAGGGAAGTTGAATTATGTATTTTTAATATTTTTATATTTTGTCAGGTTATAATTAATAAATAATATGAAATTTCTTATGAAATTATTGCTTTTTAAGTTGTATATATAAGGGTTTAGTTAATAAACCTATGGCATATTTTTAGTTTTATTAAATATGATTAAAAAATATTAAACATTTTCACATGCATTTTTATAATTAAAAAATTATTTATTTTTTATGAAAATTTTAATATCATTTTTGCTTCAATACTGTGAATGACACATATTCTTTTATATTTCAGTTGAGAATTATATAAATTAATATATTCTTTTTCTTTTTTATTTTAGTTTAATCAATAAATTGATTAGAGATTAATGGATATTCTAATAATTGTATATCCAAATCATGGAGATTAAAACACAAATTATCCAAATCATGTTCTTAATAGGTGTGAAAATCATTTTGAGAAATTTTAGACACAATTTTTTATAACCTTTGCTTTGTTTCTATCGAATGGGGATTCATTACAAAGTCTTTCCACAAAGTAGTTTTTTCATATCTTAGTCAAGTCTTGGCTTTTAACATATCCCAAATAATTATTCAATCCCTTCGTACACCAACATATGTATATTGTTAATATACTAAAAATACCCCCTAACCCCTATATATTAAGCATTATATTGTTCTTTACTACAATTTTAAATCCCCAAATATGAACTAGTATGGTATAATATTTCCTAATTAGTGAAACCCCATGATGTTTGTAGGGTATAAAATCCAATATATTAATGCCCTGATTTTGATAGTGGCCTCCGAGTTACTTTACATGTCTCATTAGTGTGTATTTATATTTGAGTTGTATTGGAGATATATAATCATAGAGTAAAAAGGTCTTTTCAATTTGTAATTTGATCTAAATGAGTGATAAATAATCACTATTTTAACAATGAAAATCTACAATTTTCTAAACTTTGATGGTTATGTTTTCATTGGAATGACTCCATACTATATTTTATAAGGGGTAATAGAGAATACTCCTATTCATTATTTACATTTTATAACGGGTACTAGAAAATACTTCTATTCACTATTTTTTGGTGCAAACATAAAGTAAATTTGAGAATACTCCTAATCACTATTATTGGTGCAAACATAAAGTAAATTTGAGCATTAAGATTATGTAGATTATGTAGATAAGATCCCCTTTGTTAGCTTATTAGCAACAAGTATAAAATATTTTATTTTTTATTAACCAATTTCTAATTATATTGGACATTTTAGGAAGCATGT